>ML795050.1:123181-139380 GCA_009831015.1 Picea engelmannii | reverse complement strand
TATATTTATATTATTATATTATTATATAACTATATATAATAATATAAATATAATATTGTTATATTATTACATAACATGGAAAACATATGGAAAATTTAAGTTGACTAAAGGCGGTAGGTGATTCTGGGCATCGCTCCGAGCCCGCGTGCGAGGACCTGGCCCTTGCCCTTGCCCTTGCCCTTGCCCGCACGGGGCTGGGGCGATGCCCAGAACCTTCATTCACGTTAAATGAATACCTCCATAATTATGTATATAATAATATAACTATAATATATTTATATTATTATATTATTATATAACTATATATAATAATATAAATATAATATTGTTATATTATTACATAACATGGAAAACATATGGAAAATTTAAGTTGACTAAAGGCGGTAGGTGATTCTGGGCATCGCTCCGAGCCCCCGTGCGAGGACCTGGCCCTTGCCCGCACGGGGGCTGGGGCGATGCCCAGAACCTTCATTCACGTTCAACGAATACCTCCATAATTATACATTGCCCACACGTACAAAGGCTAGCCATCAACTCATTTTTGGCAATGATAGTGTTTGGTTTTCACGTGGGACTGTCAAATTTATCAACTGATGTTGGTGATAGGTTATTGTCATATTTATATTTATATTATATGCAAAAAAAATAAATGAAAGATTAGCATTGTTCAGTTTTTTCATTGCATATTGATATAACATGTAAGGTTTCGTTAAGATCTGTTGTATTTTTAGTATATGTTGAGTACAAAGTAAGAAGCGATCCTTCAGTGTAAAAATTTATTATGCGAATTCAAACAACGGCATTATATTACAAATACCGATTCAAATTAAGTGTTTATTGGTTATAAGTATTATATATAGTTATATAAATTGTTTTTTTTTTTTTTTTTAATTTGCAATTAAATTTTTGTATTATATAGATTGGTTTTTTAAAATTTGCAATTAACTTTAATTTTTATATTATATAGATTGTTTTTTTTAAATTTGTAATTAAATTTTTTGAATTTTAATGTTTTGTTAATATTTTTTATTTTTATTTTTAGAATTTTTTTTTTTTTTTTGAATTTAAATATGATTTTAGTATTTTTTTTTTATATCACTTTCAGATTAATGTCAACTTTAATTTCAAGTGTCTTAAGGTTAGAATTCCCAACTAAAATTACTTTTCTTATTTTTAAAAGCTTTAAAATATCTTTTGACAAATGAATAAACATACATATATTATAATAAAGAAGATTTGATGTGTAATAACTAGTTTAGAAAGAAAATCAACAAGAATGGACATCTTAAATAATTAAAATAATAATAAATTTTAAAATATAAAATGAAATAATTTTTTTATGCTTAATAATATTATATTATTAAGTTTTTGTTTTAAATTTTAATTAGTTTCCATTTTTTTAATAAATTTTTTAATAAATTTTTTTTTTTGGTAATTTTATGTTTTTAAAAGTTTTTATTTATTTATTTTTTTTTATTTTTAAATTTTGTTTTAAATTACCTAATTTTAAGTGTTTTAATTTGTTTTTATATATATACATTTTATATTTTATTGTGTTTTGTTAACTTTTCTAAAGATTTTGGACTATATATATTTTTTAATTTCTCATTTAAGCTTAGTTTATATATATATATATATTCCACTTTAGTTTTTTAAGATTTTTTTTGATTTGGTAATTATATAAATTCTCTTTTTAATTTTTTTTTTCTTTTTAAATTTCAACTTTTTTATTTTCTTTAGGTTTTTTTTTTTAATTTTGATTTATCAAAAAAAATTCAATTATATTTTTTTGCTAAATGTTTAAAAATAGTGTTATTTAACTACAATGATTTTCTATCTATTAAAGTAAAGGTAAAAAATGTGTTAAAAATTATATTTTTCACTATATTTAAAAAAGTATGGAACCGTAAATTAATTAAGGAACGAAAAAATAGTATTTTCAAAAATGTAAATGGTAAAAAATATTTTGAGATTGAAAGAAACATTGAAAAATGAGTAAAAACACCCTTGATAAAAAAAATAAAAATAAAAAAATAAAACAAATGAAAATAAATGAAAAAACAAGCATTTAAAAAAAAAAAAAGGATACATTATGTATGAGAAAATTTAAAATATCTAAAAACCACCTAAAAATGAAATGGGGGTGCTACCGGTAGCACCATTTTTAAAAATGGAATAAAAAACTTGACCCCCCCAAAAAACGAGAACTCTGTAGAGTTCTCGTTAAGTTGGTAATTATGCTAATCTAGATCAGTGGTATTAGAGCGGTCTGCTCTTCATTTGTTTTTCTTCGTGCATGTCCTCGACAAGATCTCGGTACAAGAAGTTGGGACTCAAACCAATCGAGATGTTGCAAGATCAGCCACGCCAAGCCCAAAAAAAATCCACGGGGGGAGGAAAAGAAATATGATGGAGCAGGAGATCCTATTAAAAATTTTCTCAAGGAAGCCCTCGCACGACAAAGGAACGAAATGATGGGCAACTTTTCGCAGATCCTTCGACGACTGCCCATAGGAGAAGCAACTTCATCAAGCGACCATGCAACCCCCTTCAAGGTACATGTAAATTTTGATATTCCATTATTTGAAGGACTGATGGATGCGGATGCTGTAGATAAATGGTTGAATTTGCTCGAAGGGTATTTTTCAGTCCACAAATTTTTTGATAGGGAAAAGATTACTTTTTCACTCCTCAAGGTTGTCCCCCATGTTAAGGACTGGTGGAATACTTACTCTGAGAAAATGGTCGTATAGGAATATGCAATATTTTTGGTTTCCCCTACATGGGATTCCTTTCGGGATGCCATTAAAGAACAATACTACCGTGTTGGAAGCTACGAGGACCAATACACCAGATGGACCACCTTGCGTCAAGAAAAGGACCAGACAATACCAGAATTTACCAATATTTTCCATACCCTGTGCACCAAATTGGGTATCAAAGACTCTGAGAGACATCTGGTGCTCAAATACCATGACTGTTTGCATAGATATGTTCAAATAGAAATGGATTTTCTGGACATCGCCTCATTGGGTATGACTTATAGATACACTATCAAGATCGAGTAGAAATTTAAGCAGAAGAGGTGAGAGTTTGGATCTGCAAACTCTTCACAGCCGGAGCAGGGAAAAGGCAGACCCAACCCACACATCTAGGGACCGAGCTGATATGGCCACTCTCAGGACAATCAGTCCAAGCCACAACATAAGAAGGGAAATGAGAAGACCAAGAAGGACACGGGAAAATGGTGTGAGTACCATAAAATCCCTTAGCACAACACTGAAGAATGTCGCTCCAAGAAGTTACTCGTGGTGGAGCTGAAGGCTTTCGAGTCAGAGGCTGATTCTGATTCCGAATCAAATCTAGAAGGAGGGAAGCAGATTATTGATGTTGAACTCAGTGCCACTGTCGCTACCACCAAAGTCCAGCCAAGCAAACCAGAAGAACCAGAGGAAGAGGAATGCCTCTTTCACTCATAGATGTGGGTAAAGGGTGATCCACTTCATTTCATTGTCAATAGCTTCAGTCAGAAGAACCTGATTTCAATAGAGGTCGTCGAGCGGATGGACCTGCCAAATACATCGCACCCACAACCCTACACCATCGGCTGGCTTCGCCAAGGGAGAGATCTTCGTTTCAGCCAACAGTGTTGTTTGCCCTACGACATCAAGCCTTTCAAAGATGAGGTATTGTGTGATATTTCTCCCTGCCCTTTAATTTTGTGATGTTCTTTTAGGAAAACCATATTTGTGGAAGT
The DNA here is from genome assembly GCA_009831015.1 of Picea engelmannii. NCBI lineage: Eukaryota > Viridiplantae > Streptophyta > Pinopsida > Pinales > Pinaceae > Picea > Picea engelmannii. Next base: position 135,623 of record ML795050.1, on the reverse strand, counting down.
GTCAATTTGTGTATGATTCTAGACCCCGCAATGTTATTATTAGTTTGGGTAGAAAATTGTACATGATACCAGAGGTAGCTTCGCCTACCACTATTTATTTAATCTTTACTAAGCAATGCAGTAAGGTCATTTCATAGACCGAGAAGTTCTTCTTATTTGTGATCCGTTCTCACAGTAAGCAGAAGGTCATCGCCACATCTGTGGCCTCTACACAGAGCCTCTCTTTGCAGCAGAAGCAAGTGGATGAGATCATGAAAGAATACATATACATATTCTCCTCATCCACCGAGGTACCAACGCACTGCCAAGTCAAGCATCCAATTGATATGACCCCCGATGCACCTCTACCTAATGGACTAGTCGATCGTCGCTCATCGATGGAAAATGACAAAATCAGGGGTCAGATCCAAGAGCTTCTTCAAAAGGGGCACATCAGACCCAACTCCTCCCCTTGCGGAAGCCCGATTGTACTGGTTGTTGGGTTCTAAATATGTCCTAAAAACAACCTTAGTCTGACATTAATTTTATCAACCAAGGATTCGTCTTTTCTCTCAAGATTGTTATCAAAATCTATGTAGATAAGTTGTAGAGGTTTAAACCGTGTAGATAGTTCAGTTACAACAAATCTGGGTTTATCTAAATTACTGTAATAATTAAGTTATTCACACATTAACTACAAACTCTGAAACTAATGATTCAATCAATGGGAAATATATTCTGAGCAATAACACACCCTGAAAAGAAACACCAGTTAATTACTAAACTCATTCATCTATCTAGGAAACAACAATTTGATCTAAGAAAATGCCAATGAATCAATCTCTCAAAGGACAACGATTAATTAACCTATTCGAAAGGAACAACGATCTATTGAGATTTAAGAAGGAACAATAATTGCAAAATTAAAGGAACAACAAATGCAAACTTAATGAAAGGAACAACAAATGAAAACTTAATGAAAAGAATCAGCAAGCGATAAATTGACAACAATCGGTAATGGAACAACAATCGATAATTTCCAAATAGAACGTCTATTCTCTGTGAATGGAATGACACAATCAATTCATAAGAGAAAAAACACATTAATGAATCTATTCTAACTGTTGAGAGGAATATCAAATCACAGAATTATCACATAATCGATAAAATTACAGATAAGACAGTAGCTCTTGTCGAATGGGCCCACAGTCTTCAGAAGACTCTGTTATGAAAAAATCAGTACACAGAAATGGTCAAAACACTTGAAACTTCCATTAATTCCATAATTGACAAGTCATTTACAACTGGGTTGTTGTACAGAGTATCAACAATTAAGAGATTGGAATTCTGGTCCCCTCTCTCTATCGTTCACTCTTCTTTATATATTACAATAAGACAAGTGAATTAAGCTATCCTGAGGATTGAGAGATCCTCAGGATTGCTTTTACTATTTATGAATATTTCAAGATAAAAATTAATCTTCCTTGAACCGTTTTGTGCCTGATTTCTTTAATATTCAATGGTATGTGCATCTTCATGATCTTCTCGATTATCCTCAATTAACAACAATTGCCCATTTCTGCATAAAATCAAAGCAATTCAAACCCACAGTTTAGAAAATATCTAATATTATTTAATATCATTTTCAAAAAGATTTTTAATTATTTTCTTCCCTAATTACTTCAAACTAATAGAAAAGTTAGCAAAGAATATATCATAAACCAAGGTAACAAGGAGAATATTTATACCTTTTCCTCACCCCAACACTGGTGCAGAATAAGGAAGGGACTTGGTGACTCTACATTGATTATAGATCCTTAAACAAAATCACATTCAGGAACTGGTACCCAATTACCAGGATTGATGACCTTCTTGACCAACTCAAGGGGGAAAATTTCTTCAACAAGATTGACTTAAAGTCTGGCTACCACCAGGTTCTCATCGAACCAACTAATGTATGGAAGACAACCTTCAATTCTAAATAAGGTCTCTTTGAATGGATGGTCATGCCCTTTGGCTTAACAAATGCACCAACCAGTTTCATGAGGTTGATGGATGATGTATTGAGACCCTTCACCAACTCTTTTGTGGTGGTATATTTGGATGACATCCTCATCTTCAACAAAACTTGGAAGGAGCACATGCAACATATTCAACAGGTTTTGAGCACTCTACGACAACACAAGCTATATGCCAACTTGGAAAAATGATCTTTTGGCATTAACAGGGTGCAATACTTGGGCTACATTGTTGATGAGCATGGGATACATGTTGATCCAGCTAAGATCCAAGTCATCCGTGACTGGCTAGCCCCGACCAAACTAACCAAGCTTTGGAGATTCTTGGGATTGGCCAACTTCTACCGACGGTTCATGTTGGGATTCTCCCATATTGCATGGGCCCTCATCCAGTTGACCAAGGGTGGTGGCAGGGAAAAGTTCGTGTAGGGGAAGGAACAACAATGAGCATTCAATGATATGAAGCATCGCTTGTTCTCATCTCCAGTACTCTCCTTGACCAATCTGCAACAACCGTTTGAGATTGATATTGATGCATCTGACTATGTTGTAGGCGCAGTTCTCACTTAGCATGGTGATCCGGTAACATACCATAGTGAGACACTCTCAGAAATTGTCTGAAAATACCCCACCTATGACAAGAAAATGTATTTCATTGTACAAGCATGTTGTCAATGGAAACATTACATTCTGGGAAAGGAGACAATCATCCACACTGATCACAAGACTCTGCATTTCATACAGACACAGGAGAAATTGTAGAATGACCGCCATCAAAATTGGTCCACCTACCTACAACACTTCCATCTCAACATCAAGTATAAGACAAGGATATCAAATCGTGTTGCTGACTACCTCAGTCACCCTCCCATGGCTGCATTCACCACTATGCTCCATTCCTGTGGACATGAAGCATCTAAGTGGCCCCAACTTTATCAACAAGATCCAGACTTCGCCACCACCTATCAGCTCTTGGGTACAGGCGCAACTGTTATCAATTTTCACATCCAGGACAAACTATTATGCCATCTGGGCCATCTCTATGTTCCTACAAGTGAGCATGCAAAGTTGATTTGGGAATCCCACTACAGTTGTATGGCAGGACATTTTGACGTGGAGAAAACTATGGTCGTTCTTCAGAAATATTTTTATTGGCCAAAAATTTGACAGGACGTCAACAAATATATCTGACCTTGCAATTCATGTGCCATTGCCAAGTCAACTATCAAGAAGTAAGGAATATACATCCCTCTTCCTACTCCTGAGAAGCCTTTAGAATCCATTTCAATGGATTATGTGTCTAGCCTTTCGTCCACCAAGCAAGGAAATGACTGTGTGTTTGTGGTCGTTGATCAGTTTTTGAAGATGGCCATCCTCACATTCTGCAAGAAGAATATCATAACAACAGATACTACCAATCTCTTCGTCGAATGAGTGTGGGTCCATTTTAGGATATGATAGACCATCACCTCCACCTTGGACAACAGGTTCCTCAACACATTTTGGTCGAGCCTCTGGTCACTATTGGACACCAAGCTCACTAAATCCACTTCTTTCCACCTCCAAATAGACGACCAAACAGAGGTCTCCAATCAGATGATTGTGCACATCCTGCACATGTACAACTCTAAGCATCCACGTACATGGGATGAGAGTCTCCCATATGTTCAACACAATTACAACAGGGCTCTCCATAGCTCCACTGACCATAGCCCATTTCAGGTAGGGTTGGGATTCCAACCCTTGGGTCCCATTAATGTTTCACTACCTCTTGCCACCACACCGAAATAATATTCCCATGTTCAGTCTAATGCCAACAAAGCCACCGGATTGATTGAGTGGATTCAACACATCCGCCAACAGGTCTAGGAGAATTTGCAGAAATCCAATGCTAAGTACAAGCAACGCCATGATCAACACAGGGTACCGCACCAATTTCAGGTTGGAGACAAAGTCTGGTTACATTTGCAGAAGGAATGTCTCATAGGGACCCATCGGAAGCTCCACCCACTTCTCTATGGGCCTTACACTATCACCAAGGTTGTGGGTAGCAATGATTTTGAGCTCAAGACTCCACCCTTCCTTGGCCTGCACCCAATGTTCAATGTGGACCTCCTTTGGCCATATTATCCACCATTATTGGACACCTCAGAGATCACAAAACAACTGACACCAACAGATCTCAAACTTGACTGCATGGAACAAGCATCCACTGATTGGATAGTGGACACACATGTCAAGGGAACTCGCCAACAAAGGATCCAACTTTATCAGGTTGTCAAGGCAGGACAACTCCTACACCAAGGCAAGTGGCTCACCCGGGGCCAAATCCAACAGAATTTTCCTCACCTGATAGGGGAACTCAATGCAATGGAGACCATTGCTTCCTAAGGGGGGAGGATTGATCCATGTGGATATTGGTGGCCACCCACCTATTCCAACTGGCTCCTCTTGTCTGTTTTTAGTTCAACACACTCTTCTGTACTTCTTTGTAATTGTGGGTTCTAAACTTATGGGGTTGTCTGAAGCCCTACACATATTCCAGGTGGATACTGGTGGCCTCTCACCTAATCCAACTGGATTATTTTGTATTTTTTCATGTCATCACATCTTGTTGTACTTCCAGGGCTATTTTGGATCCCTAAACAGTGTTTTTTGGCTTGTCACAGTCAAACTGTAGACAGAGTCAGATTTTGATAGCGTAATATGTAGTTCCATGAAATACCTTTCCAACGGGCTATCACGCGCCTAAAACAAAGGTCGTATGTAAAATTTATGACCTCGGGGAGTTGAGGTACCAACTTACCCATAGGGGCCCACATATTTTTTTAATAATGACACAGAAATAAAGTATGCATTCTCATGGATGCAGGAAATTATAGCATGTATGCAACTGACCTTATATTTTCTAAGATTTAAAAAGGTCCACAATATCTTTCTTCCAACTTTGGGAAACTTCCTAATCTTAGCGAACTTCTTTTCTCTTTCATTTTTAAGAACACATGTTCTCCCACTTTGAAATCCCTAAAAACTCTATTCTTGTCTGCATAAATTTTTTTCCTATCCCGAGGATCCTTTAAATTATGCTTAATCCTTTCCATTTTCTCTTCCATTTCCTTTAAAAAATCTAACCCAACAACTGCTATGTTTGCTGGATTATCCCAACTTATTGATGTGTTACACTTTCTGCCATACAATGCTTCAAACAGACTAATTTTCAATGAGATCCGATACCCATTATTATAAGAAAATTCAACTAAATGAATATAATCTTTATGGTTTTATGGTTGGTCCATCACATAATTTCTAAGAATGTCCTCAATTATTCTGTTATTCCTCTCTATTTTTCCATCGAACTCTGGGTGATACGTTGTACTAAGATTTAGATTTTTCCCAAATCCTTTGAAAAAACCCTTCCAAAAATTCAAAGTAAACTTTGGATCTCTGTCAGAAACTATTTCCTTAGGCAACCCATGTAGCATGGAAACTTATATATATCTCTACAATATTTGATGTCTTGTGTGTTGTCTTCACTGGAATAAAATGAGTTGCCTTAGTTAATTTATCCACCACCACGATGATGGAATCATGTTACTTTATTGTTCTGGGAAACTTAGTGATAAAATCAATTGTAACAACTTCGCACTTCCATTTTGGAATGGGAATTTTTTGTAACATCCCAGCTAGATGCGTATGCTCTTTTTTCACCTTCTGGAACTCTAAACATATGGTTATGTAATTAGCCACTTCTTTCTTTATTCTTGGCCAAAATTTTTGGCTTCTTATAGCTGTAATTGTATTCTAATATCTTGGGTGTCCAACATATGGCATATTATGCATTTCCCTCATCACAACATTTTTTAGCTCATTGGAATTCGGTACATACACTTTGTCTTTGTACATGATAATTCCATATTCTTTCAACTCATATTAATTAAATTTCTGTTGAAAATTACCTTGTTGTAATGTTTCTTTTACTTTTAGATATTCATGCTGATCCGAATTTGTTGTTGCAATGATTTGATATTTTAGATTAGTCATGTACATGTTGATGGCTGCAACATGCACTTTATGATCTCTCATGCTGAGTGCATAAACCACTTGGTTTTCCTTTCCCTTTATATGCTTAATTTCAAAGTCATATTAACTCAGAAATTCAATCCATTTAGTTTGTCTGGCATTTAATGTTGGTTGTCCAAACAGATGCTTCCGACCACAGTGATATGTTCTTAGCTCAAATTTATTATCCATGAGGTAATGTCTCCACATTTTTAATGCATGTACAATTGTTGTTAATTCTAGATCGTGGGTAGAATAATTCTTCTCATGCTCTTTTAATTTTCTGCACTCATAGCATACCACATGATCTTTTTACTAAGGATTCTACCGATCCCTTCCTTTCATGCATCAGTGCACACAACAAAATATTCATTTGGATCTGCAATATTCAATATTGGTGCACTTGGTGCAATATTCAATATTCAATATTCGACAGATTCCTAGTATCGGAGTCAATCATTATGCAAGGGCTAACCTTAGATTGCAACATCCTCCCCTGGGGGGGATCTGATCACTGTCTAGTGCAACTGGAAGCAGGCTTCCAAACCACACCAAAGAATGGACCCTTCAGATTTGAGAAATTATGGATTGAACACCTAACTTGCAAGGAAATGATCAAATAGTGGTGGTGGGAGGAGCAACCAGAGCAAGGGACAAAGATGTTCAAAATCTATAAGAAACTAAAGTATATCAAATATAGGCTCAAGGAGTGGAACAAGGATAGTTTTGGGAACATAAACCAAGAGAAAAACAACATAGAGTAAAAAATGAAAAAAACTCCAAGAAACCTACATTTCAGAGGGCTATACGGAGGAATGGAAAAAAGAAGAGATCTAGAAGACCCAGGAATGGGAAGCTCGATGCCAATAGGAAGAAACACTTTGGCAACAAAATTCCCGTATCAGATGGCTAAAGGAAGGAGAACAAAACACCAAGCTTTTTCATAGAACAACCATGGCGAGAAGAACCCATAACAAAATCTTGAAGATTAAGGACCAGGACAGAATAGAGCGAGAGTCACATAAGGAGATCAAAACTACTCTGGTAAACCACTTCCATGGGATATCCCAGGAACCCAACCAGGACAGAACGGAGTCCATACAAAGGATAATCCATCATATCCCCCTCCTGGTCACCGAAGAGAAAAATAACAACCTGAACAAACCCATTACGGAGGAGGAAATTGACCAAGTACTCTAGGAAATGCCCAACGGGAAAGCCCTAGGTGTAGATGGCTTCACAGTGGAGTTTTTCAAAGCCTGTTGGGATATTGTCAAACATGGCGTTTATAGGGTAGTGGAAGACTCTAGAAGGTCAACCTCCATTCTAAAACCACTAAATGCTACAATGATTACACTAATTTGCAAAGAAAATGAAGACAAAACCCCCGATCGGTATAGACCTATAGCACTGTGCAATGTGGTCTATAAGATAATCGCCAAAGTTATAGAAAATAGGTTGAAACCCCTCCTACCCACACTGGTCTCACAAGAACAGGTAGGCTTTGTGGAAGGAAGACAGATAATGGACTATATTATCCATGCCCACGAGTTGATCCACACCCTAAAGCTTCAAAAGAGAGGGGAAATGATAATACAACTGGACCTAGAAAAATCTTATGACAAAATTAGTTGGCACTATATGGTCAGGACCTTGGAAGCCTTTGTTTTCACCCAACACTGGATCAGCTGGATAGTCAACCTAGTTTCCACAACAAGCTACTCATTGCTAATAAATGGAGCCCCTGCCAAACCTTTCTAGCCCACGAGAGGCATCAAACAAGGAGACCCATTTTCCCCCTTCCTTTTCATTCTGATGATGGAAGGTCTCAGTCGTAGCATTAAAAGCGCAACTGCAACAGGTGAAATAACAAGTATCAAACCTTTCAAAAATTTCCCTACTTCCACGCACCAACAGTTCATGGATGACACCTTACTTCATGGCATACCCATGGTCAAGGAAGAAAAATCCTACAAAGGAATCCTAGAAGAGTTCGGAGAAGCCTCGCGTGCAGAGATCAATCATTCCAAATCTATGATCTTCTTCTTCAATACCAACCCCACAATCCAAAGGAATTTAGCCAACATTTTGGGCTTTGAATGCAAAGCACTCCCAAATAAGTACTTAGGCATACCCCTAATAGACAAGGCTTACAAAATGTCCACTTGGGAAGGAATAATCAACAAATTATAGGAGCGGGTGAAAAAATGGACCTACAGGTCCCTCAACCTAGCCGGAAGACTTATTTTGACCAAGTCTATTTTGCAAGCAATTCCAACCTTTATGATGTCCATTTTCCCAACCCCCAAGGGGATACTACAAAAAATAAGAACCATACAAAGGGACTTCCTATGGCAAGGAGTGGAAACAAGAAAAAAATGGGCCCTGGTGGCTTGGGAGAAGGTCTGTAAACCAAAAATCAAAGGAGATATGGGGCTACAAGACCCGCAAGTGACCAATGATGCCTACAGGGTGAAAATCTGGTGGCGCTGGGTCAAAGAAACTAATACACCATGGGAAAACCTGTGGAAGGAAAATTATTCCCTAGACATAAGCGACCAGGACAGAATCCGCTTCAGAGGCACCAAGGAAGGTTCAGCCATCTGGAACCTAGCTTGGTGCAACAAAGCCTATATTCAGACATACAACTTTTGGGAAGTAAGGAATGGCAGAACATCCAGATTCTGTGAGGATGCCTGGCAACAGGAACCCAGAATGGAGAAACAAGACAGGGAAGCACTCCAACAGGAGTTGATCGCGCAAGGTAAAACCAAAGTCTACCATTACTGGAAACAGGAAACTGAACACAACAAATGGAGAATCTAGAACACTCTCACCCCATAGAATAGAGTCCAAACCACAACAACAGTAAAAGAGGTGGAGGAGGAATTGGGGAGACGAAAAATCGTAGTCACGGAAGGAAATGACCAGCTGAGATGGGGACAAAAAGACGACGAGGAATTCAATCTAAAATAATTCTGACACTATATCGCGGACCAAGACCAAGAATACCCGACACAACAATGGGATAAGCTTTGGAATGGCCCTCAGTGGCCAAAAATAAATATTTTCCAATGGTTAATACTCCACAACCGAATTCTAACTTGGGAAAACCTAAGGAAAAGAGGATTCATAGGTCCTTCTAGATGTCACCTTTGTTAATCCAAGGAAGAAACAATGAACCATCTCCTTAACAAATGCACCTACACAGCAAAAATCTGGGACTAGGCGGCAGGTATCTTCCGACAGTCAAATAGGATCTGAGGTAACATCTCTGCAACTATCAATATTTGGAAAGAAAACTGCAGTGAAAACAAAGAGGTGAACCTCTGTTGGACCCTCATCCCGGGACTGATCATATGGGCAATATGGAAGGAAAGGAACCGATGCATCTTCAGGAACCAAAGTTGGCTAAGTATGTTGGACCATGTTACACTTATGGAGTATGGTTAAGGCTGGTCCAATATATGCCTAGTATGCAGAGATACGCACTCACCACAAATTATATACAACTGAAAGACAATAATAAAAATAAAGGATCGACTATGTATATTGATGAAAGGCCAAAGGAATTGAGGAATATTGTAGGTCTTATAAACAGTACAAGGCCTGGGATGACAAGAAAGGAACCCAATTGCATTTTTGACGAGCGTGAAGGTAATAGGATATTTGTATGTGTGGTGAAAACAATAAAGGCAGGCAAAGAATTGTTGGTCGATTACAATCTGAATTGAGTCAACCCAGGAACGTCTTCTTTTGCTACGGTACAAAACCCATTATACCCAAACTTAAAAATGGATTACTTAATTCATGAATGTTTCATTTGTGACAAAATTTTATTTTATTTCTGAATGTTCCATTTGCTAATTTTTTCTCAATGTTTCATTTCCAAATATTTGCTAATTTGTATGTGTGAATGTTTCATTTGATAATATTTTCCAATATTCCATTATTTCATATATTGTTTTTTCAATATTTCTTGCACGTACTAACATTCTTCTTGAAATTCTTCTAGAGTGGTGATCGAGGCAAAGGCCCCGTTCCTAGCACCACATTGACCGAAAACAATGAATATATAAGCGATGAAGAGATATTTGATTCTAGAGACCCCTTGCAGACAATAGAATTGTCCCTAAGAAAGGCCAATAGGGAATTCTGGGATTTGGTCGTTGCTGGGCCGGAAACTATTGAGGATTTCCAAAGTATAGTTGAATTACGCGTTAAGATAGCAAATTATGGGGTAAGTCGTGTCATCTAACAATATCAATTTTTGGTTTTAAATTTTGTAATTTGATATATGCAATTAACACATATTTCTCATTGTATAATTTTGTGAGATCGATGAGAGGGGAAGGGGAAGGTCCTGGTAGCAGCAGCAGGACTACAATAGCGAACCCGCATGGCCATGTAGCCACCAGGCTATTTTCCACCCCAAGTGTGTCTCCTGAGACCGATTCTGTACCTTCTAGGGGTGATGCCACACCCCCACAACACACACCAGATCGTGTAGGTGGTGTACATGATCATGGAACTAATCACTCTTCTGTTGATTGTTACCCTTGTGCGACACATATCTAAATCACATGAACAACAACGATATCATTTTTGGTCCACTAGGACATGGTTCCTCTAAAAATAGTACAACTACCAGGTATTTAATATATGTCTTTATCGAGATTCCTGTTATATAATTGTTTAAGCAATCACATATCAGTGAGATTTAAATTACTAATGATGACAATGTTTTACAAGAAACAATGTCTTCTACAATAGTTTGCATGACTACGCATTACAACTTTTTGGGCTGACCATTCGACTACGATGGAATCAACAAAATTCCAAATTGAAAAACCTTCTTATCTCCAGACTGGTTGGTGAGTTTGGTGACTCGTTCAATAAGCCGGAAGTCCTAAAAAGGACCGGCAAGCATTTGAAACATGTTAGAGAGGCGTATAGGAATAAATTAGTATAGGACCCCAAGTGTGAACGCCCTTTGGTTGTCCCTGAGAGGGAGTGGAAAGAAATTATTCTCGATGCAAAAGAATTAGCGATGAAAGCACAAGGGAAGAAACCACCTGGCCCTGGAAGGTAAGAGTTGTTTTCAATTTACTATGATAGTCTTTTGTTTACTTTACGAGGAAAACCATCAATATCTAACATATTTCAAAATATTGCGTAGACTCCAAGACACTTCCAAGGAAACAAAGGCAAGACAAGAAAAACACGGCCAACATAAACTGGGCCAAGGTGGTTACAGGAGATTGAAGGCACGAGTTGTAAGTGCCTAAAAATTTTACTTTTTTTTATCATCGTCACAAAATATGTAATTCATTGCAGCTAGTGACTAATGATTTTGATATTTCTCAATGCAAGGGTATTTGTTCAATGACCAAGCCACAAAAGAAGCTCTAAAGGTCGGTTTCATGCAGGGTTTTGATGGTGTGGTGGCGCAACGAAGAAGCTTGGGGCAATTTCCATGTGTCTCTCTCGAGGACATGGTAAATAAAATGAAATTAAAAACTTGTCGATTAGATTTTACTCATTGATTACTTGTAATGTAAAATATATTTTTTATTCATTTAAAATGTAAAATAATGTGTGTCTTTTCCAAATTCGTAGGAGATTAACAATGCTACCAATGCTCCTGATGTACCAGCTGATGAACCACATCTCGACCCCCATATTGATTCAAGCGTTGTTTCCGAAGGACCATTACATAGTGGTATGCACGCATTTTTAATGTTTTTCCATTTTTCAATGAGTATTAATATTTAGGGTATATTCTGTATTAAATACTTATATTGTTTCATATGGCAGAGAATATAGATGTCGATCGAGAGCGGAGATCAACAAGCGCAAAAACAACAATGCGGCCACCAACTACTGTTTCTACGACATCGGCTAATCCAGGTATAAAATATTGTAATTAAATCTGTATTAATTAAATTTCCCTAGGAACAGTGAATAACAATATCACTTGAATTTTTTGTTGTTGTTGCAGCAGTGGATGCCCATGATGCGCATCCTCAACCTCCATGCCGAAATACTAGAAGTTCATCATGGCGTGAGTTGTTGATTACTAATGATGCAACACTTCAATAAGGCCTAATAACTGTGGGGGATCAGTTAAATTATGATGATGACTTAATTTGTGCTTTCATGAAGACCAAGAAGAAGAAGAAAAAAAATGATTAGATATTTTATTATTAATATAAATCCAATATATTTATGGTCCAATGTAATGTATTTTGTTTTCCTACATGTCATGAATGTTATTTGCTTTCATGTTTTTTTTTTAGCACATGGCGGTGAATGTTTTTTGCTTACATTTAATGTTACTGTCATTTCTAATTATAGTTGTAAAATCTAGATAGATTGGGTATGGG
>ML795050.1:96582-120685 GCA_009831015.1 Picea engelmannii | reverse complement strand
TAAGCAACATTAAAAATCTTAACTTGTGTGCATTTGGAGGGGTTACATATCATTTGCATTTGCATATTTAGGACAAGTAGGACTGATACATATTGAATTGAAGTCAAATAGACAGTCCCAACTTCTGATATGTAATGAACTAAGAAGGATACTATTGGATTATTGGATTGACACATATGACAGGTTTTGTGGCTTTGAAATATTGATGTCTTGAAATTAGTTTGATCAAAGTCATAGATACTTAAAAGAAAATTATTGTGCTCTATTAGGAAATTGTGTATATCATTAAAATTTAGTCATTGATTGATCTTAATAATTTGAATACTTGCATTATTCTTGAGATTGAAAGCATCATCCTCTAGGCATTGTATACAAACACAAACACATGTTGCATTTGCACACTTAAGTGAATATCTTGTTGTCACATACATTTCCTTGAATCATTTATTGAATATCTTTTAGATGAGTTTACATGAAAGAGTGTTTCATTATTTCATTGTATGTAGTTTTTGTCATATCATGGTCTATGTGAAATCTGAGATATTTTCACTCTTTGTTGTTTTCAGAAATAACGAATCTATGTACACAGGTGAAAGACGGGCCCTCAGTAGGAAAAAATGTCATTGGTGGGTTGTTTAACCTAGTGAACCATGAAGGAAAACATGTAACAGACTGTGATTTTATGGAAAAGTGGACACCAATCTATTTTGGCTCTACTCACTATATTGATATTTGCCTGGATGAAATTTAGAAAATGGTTTTTGAAATTGGTAAAATAAGTATGTTATTAACTCTTTCAATAATCTAAGTTCAACATCGATTTATCATGAAATAAATTATTTTCCTTGCATGAATTTTTTTTATGGGGATATTGGAAAGTAGTAATCATAGTTCAGAATTGTTTTTTAGCCTAATTGTATCTGAAAATTGTGAAATATTAAATTGAATCCGGATAGATTATTTGTATAACTACGAAATGCACATATTTTAAGTTAATACAATTTATAGGATTTATGTGTTTCTTATTAATATGCACATTGTACATAGCTATGCCTTCAATTGTTATTCCCATCTCGATGGGATATGTATTAAAATTGGTCATATGTTGGATGTGACTATCAACCTCCTAGGGCTTGTATCAGGCTCGGGAAGGCTAACTATATTCTTTACATGTCGTTGTAGCTTCTAAATTTCAGCTTCTTGTTCCCTGGATATTTCTCTTAGGCATTGATTTTCCACATCTAATAGGAATTCCTTCTATTTAATAGTTCCCAACTACTCTGTAAGGGAGGTCTGCTATTGTGAAATCTCCTCCACCCAATGCTCTAGATTCACCTTCTACAATTTGAGGCTCGATATTAAATCCCCTAGCATGGATTGAGACTCATCACAATGGTGATTACATCTAGAAATGACAAGGTAAATTGGATCACCAGTATTGACCATTAGGGGGTTGACTCCAGTGCCATCTCCCAAGTACATAATGAAAGTGTTATCTCTCCAAGAAATCACTCCCTAATTGTAGAAGGGTGTAAGCTTGGTAACTTAAATATATCAATAAACCATGGAGGAAAAAGGATCAAATCGGATGACATTATAAACTCACATCCATTTAGGAAGACATGGGTCACTTGAAAGACCAAGGATTTCAACTATGTTGCTCAGAAGGTTTTAATCAATGTGTGAAAACATGGAGAAGACTCATTATGCTAGCAATAAATACCTACACAAAGGCATATGTGAATGGCCAGTAATGATAGGTAAGATACTTCTTCATACCAGCAGAAACATATATAAGATTTGTATATAGTAGATGGCCAGACATAATAAGTAAATACTTGCAGCTTAAGCTTATGAGTGCACAGATAGGATGAAAACTATCTGGCACAAAGACAAACATAAGAAGCAATGTATATAAGTCTAATATACCAACGAAGAGATGGGATGACAACCTTCTATCATTGAGTATACATAAACTTGGAAAGAAAGGATATGAAATCTGAACAGACAAAGTGAAAGAAGCTCAATGTCAAGATATATTTATGGACATATCCAAAGGATGAAATGTACAAGTCTTCAAGAATATAACCACAGTCCTCAGACTGTTCCCCCCCCCTTTGGTGTCTTAGAATTCTTAGGCTTTTATAGCCTTTACATCAACGTTTCAAGATCCTAATTTAATGGATCTGAAATACCAAAAATAAACATAATCAATTTGATCTTTTAGCATAAATGATCCAATATTATCATCATAAGTCAAATTTGACAACATGGAGAATTATTTGGCAGCTTGCTGGTGAAAATCACAGATTTCAAAATTTGTCTTTGATGGCTAGGCAATTTCTATCAAGAATAAACATGCCATTTGGATTCATTCCCTTACCATATGCCTTAAAAACTTGATGAAGAGGATGATCTAGCTTATGGCAGTTATTATCTTTAATTTGAGATCATTCCCACAGATTCTGGAAACAAAAAAACGTGATCTGGGTAGAAAGAAGACCGATCTGGACTCTTCAGAGCTTTCAGCGGCTTACTAGTCGTGTATTTTGACTTTTAGCCGCCGAAAGTCCGAGCTTTTCGGAGGCTCATTACACTGTAAATTTCACATTTAGCCTCTGAAAGCTAAAATTAACCTTTGGCCTATTTTTAGAGGTGAAATCCTCATTTTATTGAATTTATGTGAATTTGAGCCTTTCTCAAAACCTCTAAAACTTTAAGATTTAAAAATAAAATTATTATCTTTAATTTGAGATCATTCCCACAGATTTTGGAAACGGAAAAACGCAATCTGGGCAGAAAGAAGACCGATCTGGACTCTTCAAAGATTTCAGTGGCTTACTAGTCATGTATTTTTCCTTTTAGTCGCCAAAAGATAAAATTAACCTTTGGCCTATTTTTAGAGGTGAAATCCTCATTTAATTGAATTTATGTGAATTTGAGCCTTTCTCAAAACCTCTAAAACTTTAAGATTTAAAAATAAATCTTCTACCTAATGATCCTCTTATCATGTGATTTGGGAAATATTAGCAACTGATTTTTTATCGCTAACAGAGCCCCAACATTATTCCTGTGTGAATGGCATATTTGTTTTTTTTTTAAAACCCAACATTAGTTGCTCTAGCGATGAACAGGTTCGTCACTTGTATAGCCATTTGGTCGCTTGACTAAGTTTTTCAGGGTTGTCTTGGTCTCCCTTGCGACTAATATTAGTTGTTAGACCGACTAACATTAGTTGCTAGACCGACTAATTATGGTTGCTAGAGTGACCAAGGTTATGTTTTCCTTAGAGATGTTAGCAAGGCTTGTGACTAAAGTGGGTCGTTAGACCGACTAACATTATTCACTAGATCGACTAATTATGGTCGCTAGAGTGACCAAGGTTATGTTTTCCTTGGAGATGCTGGCAAGGCTTGCGACTAAAGTGGGTCGCTAGACCAACTAATCTTGGTGGATGGACCAACGAATGGTAACTTTTCCCTATTCTGTATAGGCTTCTTTTCCCAGTCGCTAGACCGGTGAAGATCCATGTGTAGTCGCTAGACCGACGAAAAAAAAATCATCTTGGTCGCAACAACGACCCTATTCCGACGAAACTTCATCGCAAAAACATTCAAATTTAGTAGTGAAACAATAATCTCCATGAAAAAAGAAATGGTACATAGTTGCAACTGTGAGGCAAGAAGAGCGCAACTCACAGACCATGACTCTCGAATTCTAGAAGCCTTCCACCTGAAAGACGGATGCAACCCCAATTAGGTAAGACGGCGCAACTCCAAGTAGGTGAGTGCAGCTGGAAACCACCACCAATAGGCTCCCTCAAGATGAATTTCGATGGGGCGTCAAAAGGTAACCCAGGACAGACATGAATGGGAGGAGTAATCAGGGCCAGTAAAGGAAATATCATCCAGCTGTACATTGGGAGCCTCGAAAACTCAACCAACAATGTCACAAAATTCAGAGCCCTAGAGATCGGCCTCGATTTTCTAGGCTGGGAAGGGATGAAAAATGTCATAGTGGAAGGAGACTCCACACTAGTTATCAACATAGTAAGGAGACTCCAAAACAGTACTAGAGTGGGAAAAATTCAGAGGCACTGGCGCTTGGCACAGTCCCTGCAAAAAATTTAGAAGCACTTGCATATGGGGAGCACAGTGGAGTTGCGTTGGGTACGAAGGTCATCAAATGGATTGGAAGACATAATCTCTAATGAGGGGGTCGAAAAGCAAGGAACAAAACTGGACACTATCTAGAGTAACATCCTGAATGGTCAGTTCCAAACAGACTGCATCCAACTAGCGACAAAAGACTGTGATGATAGTCGAGGTACATACAACCACATCAAGGATGGAGGTGCAAAAATAAATGAAGGGCACATAGGATCTAGGCAGAATCTGATAGCCCACCACCCAAACACAAGTTACAATACAGATCCAGGTCACACAACAAGAGGAGGTATGACACCACGGTCCTGTCAATAAGAAGAAGTACAGGGGTTGTCCGTGGGAAAGAGGAAGAGTTAATCAACAAACAACAAAGGATGCAAGACAAAAGGGTTTCCAATGGTCGAGTATGGGTACACCTCACCCAAGTACAGATATGGGGAGTGGTAATGGTTTTCGTACAACATGTAGGGCAAAGGATTGGCGCAAAGATGATGGAAGGGATCCCAAGAGAACACACTCTGAAATAATGAAATAGTACCAGAAGGTACACCTTTATGAGCGGCCCATGATTGTTGGGATGAGCCTGTAGTTGGAGAAATCCCATAAAAGAAGAAACACTAGGAATAGCCACAGACTGGAGAGAAGCAATTACAGATCCCATCTTACATACCAGGAAGGGGTGAATAGGAACAGGAGAAGAACCCAAGACAAAAACCACCACAAGCAAGCCGAGATGGTAAGAATGAAGAAAACCCATAGTAAGAGAGGCCCCCAGGGAAAAGAACCTCCGAAAAGCGCCTGGAGGATTACAAGGATGGAGCAAGCGGCCAGAGAAGCCAAGGGTACTTTCTCACGCAGGTCGATCCAAAGGGAAAAGCGATCATCAATAGGTGGGAGAGGGAAATCAACACCACAAGCAAGGGAAAATCTTGGACAAAACTAATTCAAGAAGCAGACGGGATGAGGGACCCAGGGGCTATGCAGCCCAGAACAACCCTCTACCACAAAACAGTGGAGGAGGCATGGAAAACAAAATGTTGATAGGAAATATGAATGTTGATCAGAAAGAGACCAGCAGGGAGGCTATCAGGGACCACAAGAAGATGCTCACAGAAATTCTGAGTCGCCTCAACAACCTGGAGGCCAGTGAAAAAATACTAGTTGAGGACCAGAGGAGCCAAAAGGAAAAAATGGAACGAATGGCACGCCAATTCCACCTTTACTTATGCTATGTCCACCACATGGAAATCAATCCAGCAGACCAGAGCAGAACACCATCTTGTATCAGGAAGATGTTCACGGTGGAGCAGAGGAAGGAGAATGAGGAAAGAAAGGATGGTGATGCAAGACATCCCATCATCTTAGACTAGCGCAGGTTCAGCCCCAGGTCAAGTGGTTTTCAGTATAGGAGATACCCATGTTTTTTTGGTTATTTTTTATGTATATGTTATGGTTTAGTCTGTCAAAGTAGTTTCCAGAGGACTGGGTTGGTTTCCCATGGTGGCGGCCCAGCCCTCCCCCTGCTATCTCAGACAACGCAACTCTAGGATCCCTGATATGGTTTCCTTTTTGGCAGATCAAGGGATTCCCCTTGTCTTTTTTGTATCACAAATTCTTTTAGTAATACAATATTTCACACTCACTTACAAAAAAAAAAAGTTTCCCCTTTTTATAACTAATTTCAGAATTAGTATTTTAGATAAACAACCATTTACTCTTTTTATGAATTTAATCCTCCATTATAATTTCCCTTTTTTTTACTTTAATAATTAAAGTTTGAATCTCTCATTAGTTATAAAAGAACCTTTAGTGAATTGAAATTTTATGAAAAGAATCTTAGTGAATTAAAATTTTATAAAAGAACCTTATTGAATTAAAATTTTATACAAGGAACCTTAGTGAATTAAAATTTTATACAAAGAATCTTAGTGAATTAAAATTTTATAAAAAGAACCTTAGGGAATTAAAATTTCCACTTTAATCCGATTATATGTAGAATTAGTTGTTTTTTTTTTTCTAATGTTCTACTCAGACCTAGGTTTTTAATTTACTAGGCTTGGCGACAGTTCTTAAGGGGAAAATTAGTCATTAAACTTTACTTATCACATCATTCATTTTAAGGTCGACT
This sequence comes from Picea engelmannii, assembly GCA_009831015.1. Lineage (NCBI taxonomy): Eukaryota > Viridiplantae > Streptophyta > Pinopsida > Pinales > Pinaceae > Picea > Picea engelmannii. The sequence continues at coordinate 114,391 of ML795050.1, read as the reverse complement.
AGGTTTATTCATTTACCAATTAAAATCATGGCGTTCCCTTCAGGATGCACTACGTGCTCCAAGGGTGCCACTCACCTCTTCATGTTTTCCTTGCGCGACGTGCCCTTCAAAAATCACTATGTGCTCCAAGGGTGCCACTTGCCTCTTGACTAAATTTGGTAGACGTCAAACCCATAGAGTCAATACTCCGCTAGGTGATCTTGTGGGAGACTAAGGGCCTCTAAGGAATAAGGCCCTTGCCTTATTGTGCACCCCTTAGAATCATCGTGAGTGATTGTCATAGTCTGCCCTCACAGCATTGTCGGTCTTCTCAAACTAGGTAATCATTAACCTACAGTCTCAGCCACAACATGAGTGCTATTAGGTTGTAGTAGGGCTACTACCACACCTCTCCCTCAATGTATTTGGTTGTCTTGCATGACCCCTATACTCCAAATGTGAGTTTGGTCAGCAAGTTATCATCATCCTACATCCATCAACGAATCATGTCAGCAATAATAATCAATCATCATAACATCTACTCATATGTACATATGTCATATCAAAAACATTCAAATCCTACAGTCCACTTCCTGACTCTATCCGAACTCCAAGGGGTTTAATTGATGCCTCTGCATCCTCAATGTCTAGAGTCCTACACACTCGAGAGAACCCAGTCAATAGCACCTGTCTATGTAAATATGACAAAATAACATATCATCAAATCCACAAGATCTCATAATCATAATCAAAACGACCAATAGTATAATAACCCGGATCACTTGCACGCAAGTGTCCTCAAAGAATAATTTCTCTCAGTGCGCACAAGAGCAGGATGTTGCATACACCCCCTCTTAGTTTAAACTTCATCCCGAATTTTCACAGTATATAAGTGCCTAAATAAAGTGTATCGTAGTATCATAAGTCTATCTATCAAACAAAAATGGAAATTGTTGACGCATATCATATGCTTCCTCCCAGGTCGCCGAGTGTGGACTATAGTGGTCCCACTTGACCTTGACCTGATCTATTGTTTGATGTCGTAGCTATTGAATGTGATGGTCCAGGATGTAGATTGGCTCTACCGGGAGCGCACCCTCGTCACATACTTGCAAGGAACTCATGTCAATAACATGTGTAGGATCACTAACATAACGTATCAAAAAAGATACATGAAAAACATCATGCATATGCCTCAAAGAATCAGGCAAGGCTAGTCGATAGGCCATGAGCCCTTTCCTTTCCAAAATATTGAAAGGTCCCACAAACCTAGGAGACAGTTTAGCACCCTTTCCAAACTTGATCGAACTCTTATGTGGTTTCACCCGCAAGAGGACTTGATCACCAACTTCCTAACTACAGTCAACACGATGTGCATCGACATAACTCTTATGTTGATCCTGCACTTCCTTGACACAGTTGCCCGTAAAGAAACTCGAAAGGCCCCATCTTAATGGTGCTTTGATAATTGTTGTTGTACACAAACTCTACCAGTGGCAAGAACTCCTCCCAACGATTTTGTTGGTCCATAACATACATATGCAACATATCCTCCAAGATTTGGTTTGTTCATTCGTTCTTCCCATCTGTCTCCGGGTGATACGCGGTACTAAAGTTAAGTTGGGTTCCCAAGGTCTCTTGGAAACTATTCCAAAATCGTCATGTAAACACCCATCCTCTATCAGATATAATCATCTTAGGCACACCATGAAACCTCACAATCTCACTGATGAAAACTCTAGCTATGTCAAGTGCCTGATACGTCGTACGCATATGAATAAAATGAGCACTCTTCGTCAGAGTGTCGACTACCACAAAAATTGAGTCATGTCTCCTTGTCGTCAATGGAAATCCAACAATGAAATCCATCGAAATGACCTCCCATTTCGATTCTGGAATAGCGTGTGTATGTAGTAATCCCGATGGATGTCTATGTTCACCCTTCGCCTGCTGACATTCTACACATCTTGCCACGTAGTTGACTATGTCTTCCTTCATTCCTTTCCAGAATAATAAGGGTTTAAGGTCTGCCCTCATCTTCGTGACTCCCGAGTGAGCCATGTACACTGCTCTGTAAGCCTTATTTAGGATCAAACTCCTCAACTCGTCATTGGGTGGTATGCAAATTTGACTTTTAAATCTCAATAATTTGTTATTGTCCAAAGTAAATCCTTCAAATTTTGGCACCATCATTGTGTTTTTTCTGATAAAATCCTTGACCTATTTGTACCAATCATCATTTCGTTGTAAGGTTAGAATATTTTCGCATAGATTTGTCTGAATAGGAATCATCGAAAAGATGTGTGGTGTCTGAATCAATGCATCTTCCACTCTGTTCACTATCCCTTTTATGTAAGTAATCTTGAAATCATACTCACTAAGCAATTCCGACCAACATCGTTGTCGCGCATTCAAGTCGCTTTGCGTAAATATTTGTTGTAGTCCACAATGGTGCACTTTTAGTTTGAATTTGCATCCAATCATGTAGTGTCTCCAAACTCTCAAGGCATAAACAATGGCTAACAAATCCAAATCGTGTGTTGCATAGTTCTCCTCTTGCCTTCTCAACTTTATCGAGATGTAAGAGACCACTCGACCATCTTGCATCAAGACTCTGCCTAAGCCTTCCTTGGATGTGTCAGTGCATACCAAGAAGTCTGTGTCCATGTCAGGGACCTTTAGTATCGGTGTTGTTTTCAACATCTCCTTGAGCCTCTGAAATGCTTCCATGCATTTCCTGGTCCAAAAAAACTTCTTGTTCTTCTTCTGCAATTCTGTGATCAGATTTGCTATCTTCAAAAAACCCTTGATGAACCGTCGATAATATCCCGCTAAACCCATGAAGCTACACACTTCTGGGACATTTGTCGGCACAGGCCATTCCATAATAGCCTCGACCTTTAGTGGATCCACAATGATACCTTCGCTAGAGATGACATGCCCTAAGTAGTGAATCTTCGATTGATAAAACGAGCATTTAGACAATTTCCCATACAATTTGTTCTCTCGTAAACACTATAGTACCAAGCGCAAGTGCTCATCATGCTCCTCCCTCCTCCAAGTGTAAATAAAAATATTGTCAATGAATAGTTGGACAAACTTGTCCAAGTATTCACGGAACACCCCATTCATCAAACTCATAAATACCCTTGGGGTGTTCATCAGTCCAAACAGTAAAATAGTAAACTCGTAATGTCCAAACCTTGTCTTAAAGGCGGTCTTAGGGATATCATCCTCTTTGATCTGTAACTGGTGATACCCTGATATCAAGTCGATTTTCAAAAACACGGTTGCGCCTTTCATCTGATCAAACAGATCATCAATCCTTGGAAATGGATATTGATTCTTGATCGTTGCCTTGTTCAATTGACGATAGTCAATGCAGATTCTCCACAAACCATCCTTCTTTAGTATGAAAATAATAGGCACACCCCATGGTGACACACTTGGACGTATAATTCCTAGGTCCAACAACTCCTTCAGTTTCATTCTTAACTCCTGTAACTCCGGGGTCGACATTCGATAAGGCATTCTTTCTATCGGTTCAGTCCCCGGTTTTAGGTATATGGTAAATTCCAACTCCCTCTCCAGTGACATCCCAGGTAACTCCTCAGGGAAGATGTCTGCAAACTCTCTCACCGTCAAAAGGTGTTCTATACCTTCTGCTACTCCCTTCTCATTTAACACGAGGATCACATAAAGCTTACACCCCTTGTGCATACTCTTTCATAGCTGGAAGGAAGAGATGAACCTCAGGGAAACTCCCTAGTTCTGACCTACAATCACACGTCTCTTCCCCTCATCATCGACCAAGATCAACTGTTTCATATTATAGTTGAGTATCGCCTCATGCGATTCCAACCAGTCCATACCGATCACGATGTCATAAGATCCTAAGATCATAATGTATAGGTTGTCCCTAGTGACAAACTCTCCCAAGTTAAGGCTACAACCCGTAACCTTCTGACCAACCTTATGTTTGACTCCCGAAGCCATTTTTACAAAGCTAAACTCATCCTTTTCGACTTCCTTTACCTTGATTTCACTAGAAATGAAACTCTCAGTAGCACTGGGATGTATCAAAATACTAAGGGTCTGGTCAACGACGGTACCTGACATCTCGAGCACATTCAACTGGTGCTCTGCCTAGCGGTTATTCACCGTTGCATGAATCTGATGGGCCTTGCCCAAATATCCCACGGTAGCGGGTCCAGCTGATCCAAATTCTCTAGTCCTCTCCACTGGGCAGTCACATTGGTAATGTGTCTCCCCACATTTTCAACACCCTTTCTTTGGTCCAGTACTCCTGGTACCCGAAGTAGAATTTGAAGGCCCATTAGCCTGGAATCCTGGTCTATTCTGTTGAACAAGCCTAAATTGTTGTTGCTGCAGTCGACATTGTTGATGGTGTTGTGGTTCTCGGTAAGGAGTCTGTTGCTGAGGCATTGGTCGCTGAGGTGTAGTGAAAGTGGATCCTCTCTGGAAGCCACGATATCTTGGTGAGTGTCTAGCTGGTATATGACACTGTTGTGCACCAGATGAAATCTTCCCTGTTGGTCTCGCTGGAGTCCTGCTCTAAACCCCACTAATAAGATCCTCCTCTGCTATGAGGTACTTCTGGACAACATCATGCAAGGTTTGAGGCATCAGAATCCTAACCTTTGCATGAAGGATGACATTAAGGCCAAACACGAACCGTTTGACTTTAATTTTCTCGGTATGCAGATGTGGAGCATACCGAAGCAACTCCATGAAATGGGCCTCATACTTGGGAACCGTATGGTCTCCCTGTCACAAGGTGTTGAACTCATTGAGTTGACGCTCAATGAATTCCTCTGATAGATACCTCTCTCAGAACCATTCCTCGAACAATTCCCATGACACGTCTTTGACGACCATGTTCAATTGCGACAAGAGCATCTTCCACCATAGAAGAGAGCTCCCCTTCAGTTGAAATACCACCATGTGGACCTTCATGTTGGAGGTATAGTCACTAAGTGCAAAGCACATCGCCATTTTCTCCAACCATGCCTCGGCAGCTGCGTCATCTGGGGCACCAAAGAACTTGGGAAATTTGACCTTATCGAGTTCGCAATGAATGCTACCAGTATCGACTGGAGTGCGTGGTGGACCCTTAGGGGGCGATGGTGCCCTGGCCTCATCTCTATCCAAACAGCTGATCAGTGCCTCTGACATCCACCGAAAGGAACTCATCAACCCAACCACTTCACCCACAACTATATGTTCCTGCCCGATAACCTGTTCTTGTCCCTCGGGGTTAGACCCCTTGGGAATGGATTCTACTAGAGGCGTCACTCCTCCTCCCCTAGCACCCCGTCGTCTGCCTCTACAACGTCCTCTAACCATGATTACCCGCACAAACGCAAATCAAATTAATTAGCAACATTATAATCAATTATCAAATCAACGGAATCCGCAGTTATCCCAAGTCACGGGTCGAACCGTCTCTGATACCATATGTAACGACCCCGATCATTATGACTACATGCGACGAAAAGAAAGTGCAAAAAAATTATTATTATTATTATTATTTAGCAGGTAGGCAACAACGGAAACAATTGATCAACACAACTTGATGACGAACATGATGCACGCATGTCAGGAAAAAGACAACAACGATCTAGCATACTAGCACATCATGCAACTGGATGAAACATGCGATAATCAATAGACATATAAAAATGGCTACCAGCCCGACATAAGCAAGACAACTCCTACAAGCTAAAGGACAACATCAAAAACCCGACACAACGACTTCGACAACCAGTAACTAGAAACCTCTACTGCGCACAAAACCAATCTTATTAAGGCATTACAAAACAAAGTACCAACATCAATTACAATGAACAATACGCCCACATCGGGAAGCACAAGACTCCGGCTAGGTTATCAATCACATTTATTCATCAGCGCACGCAATGATCCCCTCATTAGGAATCATGTTGTCACAAGGCGATAGGCATGGCAATAACCATGGTGCAACATAACATATATAGACCTTTAACCCAAGGTAAATACCTCGCACTAGGAGACCAAATTATCTATCAAAAATACATGAATATTATACCCAAACACTCAATCAACAAGTTGACAAGACGCAAGGTCAAATCACTCAAAATTAAATTGCACGACTAACCGAAGGATTTCTTGTTTTCTACAAGGAAAACATGTGTGGTGTAACAACTATGATCAACCACCATTTACAATTCGACTCAAGGCACAAGGAGCATAGTAACCAATTAATTGTTAGACTATTAATCATTTTATCTAAAAACTATTAAACCCTCAACTATTAATCTTGTGCAAGCTAATAAACTATTACACCAATAAACCATAAACCATTAACTGTTAATCATTATGTCTAAGTGTGAATGAGTGAACTATTATCATTGCAATTAATCAAGTAATATATTACCAAAGAAAATAATCCATTAATCTATTACCATTGCGACATTTAATCTATTGTGGAAGAAGTTAAAAGACTGATATGTAAGACGAATAAATGAACAATTGCTATAAAAAATAAATTAATCTATTGTTTGCATAAGTCATAAGACATAGATATAAAATCATTGACATATAAAAACAATAAATCTCATTGTAGTAAGGATCATGACCATCATTGAAACCATATCTTTTTAAAACTGATATGTCCTACATTCAATTAAATTACTACTAAAGAGCTCGAATGACAATAAGTTTGATGAAGTTAACATACAAAACAAAAATCGCATCTTTTTAGAATATACATCATTTTCTGTCAGTTTAAAAATAGTATGATCTTTTTAGAATAATATAAATAAATCACATCCTCTTAGAATGATAATCTTTTTCAAATGTTAGAATATACAAAACAGAAATCACATCATCTTAGAATATACATCATCTTCTGCCAGTTACAAATAGTTGTCCAGAAATCATTATGCTATCTAACAACAATATGCTAACTAACAAATGCTATCTAACAATATGCTATCAACAATAAAATCATTGTCTAATCAACAGATAAAATCATTATCTAATAAAATCACTATCTAATAAAAATGTTGTCTAATCGATGTCTATCAATATGCTATCAATCAGTAAAATCGTTGCCCACAATAATTGTTGTCTGATTGATGAATCACTGTCTAACACAGATATCACCTATACCACCATGATATCGCTGTCTAAAAATGTGAATCACAGAGTTTATTTCTAAGTTTGTTTAAGTGCATGGATAATGTTGAACACAGAGATAAATTGTCGTAGATATAAATTAAATGCAGAGATTAATCATTCAACATAAACACAGAGAATCAAGCCCCAAATCAATGAGTGGTTACTATGTAAATAGCTGAGATAAACTGGGTGAAATCGCTAGGTCATTATTGGGTAAATTGCCCAGAAAATTGTGGGGTACATGTTGTGTAAAATGCCAAGAGAATCGTGGTGTGAATGTTGTGATTTATCAATAAAAAACGTAGAGGTTTACCGTTTCAAACGCTGGAAATCATCATAAAAAAATAACGCGGATATTTTTCCATTTAAAACACTGGAAATTATCACAAAAAAAATGCAGAGATTTACCATTCATCAACGCTGGAAATCATAAAAAACGCAGAGATTTTTCCATTTAAAATGATGGGAATTATCATTAAAAAAAAATGTATATATTCACCATTCCTCAACGTTGGAAATCATAAAAAAAAAAACGCAGAGATTTTTCCATTTAAAACGTTGGGAATTATCATTAAAAACGTAGAGGTTAATCATAGTTTAATAAATCAAGATGCAAAGAACCAAAACAACTCCGAGAATCAACACAAATCTAAGAATCAAACGCAGAGAAACAAACGATGGTGGACTTGAGAGAATAAACGCCCAGGAGAGAATTCCTTGTTAGGTAGAGAATGATCCTATAGTTATTATCCATGCATAGGAAATAAAGGCATTTGATTCTAAGTCTTAAAGATTAGAGTCAAAAAAATCGATTCGGCTCCTGGCCGACTGCTCAAGCACAGACTAATAACTTAAGGGATCACATAATAGAGGATAAAAACATAATCTGCATCCAGATCTTCTCCGTGGAGAAGAAAATAATGAAATAAAAGCGCAATCAAGGAATAAAGAAAACATGGGCAGGAGATACAAGAATGCAGGCAAGGTTTTGAGTCCGGGGCTCATTATAGCCACACACAAAGAGACTGTAACTTATAAATAAAGGATACAATGGACAGAAAGGGTTCTTACTAAATAAATCAAGTGACAAGGGGATTACAATTACTGTAGGAATGCATGTGCAAGAAATTTCATGGCAATGAAATCTTCAACCGAGTACAGAAAAATAAACATGTATAAATTAAATTTCATTGCAAGTAACAACTTTAACAGTCGTACCTTAGCCAAATGTGAATGCTTTGAAGTCGTTGTCCCGCATGCGCTCCATCCAGCTCTCGCTTTCCAACCGATGTGACCTCACTGGTACCTCCCAGCCAACGCTAGGGGTACTATTCTTCCCCCTAAACCCCCTGACCTACAAAGGGGACATGCACACAATGCCAGAGAATTCTAGCACCCAACTCACCTCGCAAGGTCTAGCTACCACTCGTTACCCGAGTTGGGTATCCCAACTCCCATAAGAGAAAATTTAGTCAAGATAAAATTTCAGTAGCGTAATGTTACGCAAGCCAGATCTCATCCATACTCCTCCTTCGCCATCTCTTTTATAGAGTTTTCAAGTAATTATTTTCCCAAATTCTCATTAAATTCCTTTTTCATTTAATTAATTTCGAAAAACCTCCTCGTACACATGTTGTTCGATCCCCTAGTTCCACCAGAAAATCAATTTTATTAATTAATTAAATATTCCTATTTCCCTGACCCACCTAAAAGCATTCCTAAAAACGCTCCTCAATGTCCCAAATTTCCCTTACAATTATTAAATGACTTACACCTTACTTAATTCCTAGTTGAGTTCATAAATAGAAAGTTTCAAATGCTAGATTTACTAAGTTAGACATTCAGCTTTTTCTTTAAGTTTCCCCCTTTTTTAAGTTTCAATTTTTCTTTAAGTTTCCCCTTTTTATAACTAAGTTCAGAATTAGTAGTTTAGACAAACAACCATTTACTCTTTTTATGAATTTAATCCTCCATTACAATTTCCCTTTTTTTTTACTTTAATAATTAAAGTTTGAATTTCTCTTATTAGTTATAAAAGAACCTTTAGTGAATTGAAATTTTATAAAAAGAATATTAGTGAATTAAAATTCTATAAAAGAACCTTAGTGAATTAAAATTTTATACAAGGAACCTTAGTGAATTAAATTTTTATAAAAGAACCTTAAGGAATTAACATTTCCACTTTAATCTGGTTATATGTCTAATTAGTTGTTTTTGTTTTTTTTGTTCCAATGTTCTACTCAGACCTAGGTTTTTAATTTACTAGGCTTGGCAACAGTTCTTAAGGGAAAAGTTAGTCATTAATCTTTACTTATCACATCATTCATTTTAAGGCCGACTAGGTTTATTCACTTTTCAATTAAAATCGTGAAGTTCCCTTCAGGACGCCCTACGTGCTCCAAGGGTTCCACTCACCTCTTTGCATTTTCCTTGCACGACATGCCCTTCAAGACGCACTACGTGCTCCAAGGGTGCGACTTGCCTCTTAACTGAATTTGGTAGATGTCAAACCCCCGGAGTCAATACTCTGCCAGATGATCTTATGGGAGACTAAGGGCCTCTAAGGAATAAGGCCCCTGCCTTATTGTGTGCCCCTTAGAATCATCGTGAGTGACTGTCACAGTCTTCCCTCACGGTATCGTGAGTCTTCTCAAACTAGGTAATCGTTAACCTATAGTTCGAGCCACGGCGTGAGTGCTAGTAGGCTGTGGCAGGGTTGCTGCCACACCTCTCCCTCAATTTCTATGGTTTTCATGCATGACCCCTCTACTCCAAATGTGAGTCTGTTCGTCAATCTATCATCAACCTGCATCTATCAATGAATCATGTCAGCAATAATAATCAATCATCATAACATATATTCATATGTAAATATGTCATATAAACAACATTCAAATCCTACAGTCCAGTCCCTGACTCGATCTGGAGTCCAAGGGGTTTCATCGATGCCTATTCATCCTCAATGTACAGAGTCCTGTACACTTAGGAGAACCCAGTCAATAGGACCCCTCTATGTAAATACGACAAAATAACGTATCATCAAATCCACAAGATCTCATAATCATAATCAAAACGAACAATAGTATAATAACCTGAATCACTTGCATGCAAGTTTCCTCAAAGAATAAGTTCTCTCAGTGCGCACAAGAGCGGGATGTTACATAAATAACTCACTTAATATAAATAACTCATATCTGTCGAAGTGACGAAGCCCGAAGGTGTCAGGGTTTAACGAGTGCACTAGTCCTGTCTGATAGGATGGTTGCGGGGATTCTAACTTCTCACAATCAGATCTTGTCCTCTAATTCCATCAAAGGGATTTCAAAATATTGATTTCCTCACTTGAACCCTGCACATGCTTTTTCTCCTAAGCTTTGGATTCTAATTTTTGTGTGCACTCTTTGGGACTCCTTTGTGTAAGTTCACAATATCTCTCCTGAGCTTCATTTTTCTCTGCTTCCACAACTTTATATTTTTTCACCTTGATCTATGAACTGTCGAAGGGCTTGGAGATATGACGACTTAGACCCCTCCTTAGATCAACAATTTTCATCCACTCCAGAATTTGGAACTTCGAGAGTTCCTCACCGTTATGCAACAACAACTCTTTTCCTTTGAAGTGTCGAACTATCGAACCTTCAAAGAATGAAAGCTCGAAGATCTAATGATCCTTGATCGATCTCTATATCTATGGTTTTCCTTCACTCTAGAACTACAAAACTCATGTTTTTTATTAATCCTTAGCAGCTACCTCTTAAACTAGTCGGAGTGTTGAATACCGAATAAATTAATGATATATGGCTCACGTCTTTCCATCAATTGACGGTCAGGATTTGCTCCGGACTTTGGGACTCTCGGAGTTCCTTAAATTTTAACATCACGATGCTAATTTGGTCGAAGTACCGAATTACCGAACCTCTAAAGAGAGAAGGATCAGAAATCTAATGGTCCTCGATTCATCGCTAGATCTATGACTGACCTTTACTCCAGGACTTCAGAGCTTTGGAGCTTATCATCTCTTAGACAGTTAGGACTCAAACTTGTTGAATCTTTGAATTCTTATGGATCCAATGGCTAGTATTCACTCATCGATCTATAGTGTAGTTTCACTTCGTGACTTTGGGCTTCAGGGATCACTTAATATAAATAAATCAAATCTGTCGAAATGACAAAGCCTGATGGTGTCAAGGTTTAACGAGTGCACTACTCCTGTATGATCAGACAGTTGTGTGGATTCTGAATTCTCACAATCAAATCATGTCCTCTAATTCCATCAAAGGGATTTCAAAATATTGATTTCCTCACTTGAACCTTGCACGTTCTTTTTCTCCTGAGCTCTAGATTCTGATTTTTGTGTGCGCACTTTGTGCCTCCCTTGTGTAAGTTCGTAATGTCTCTCTTGAGCTTCATTCTTCTTAAAATTAAGGCCTTCATCTGCTTTGATTGGTCTCTATGCATCGAGCATTGTTTCTTTTGAACTTGGGCCTTCAAGGGGCCCAACAACACACTTTTGGAGTTGTCTTTGGAAGTGTTTTCATTGTGACACCCAAAAGAGAAACTTAGGTTTCTTACAGAACTTTTTAATTCATTCTCAGAATAGAATTTCACTCGATTACAAAATTTAATCATCACAATATTAGTTAGTTCATAAAGTACAGAGTAAGCTTACGATCTCCTCTATGTGTTGAGAGATTTTCTCTTCTTTTCGTTTCCTCTTTCAATTTTTTATGTAGATCAGATATTTGTCTACTTGGTTGTAGCCTGTAGGGTTGTCACACTTATTCCAGGTAAACATAAGTAAAATTGAAACTGTCATAAATGATATATTTTCTATTTAAGGATCTCTGATTTTTATTGTTAAGCTTTTTTCATGATACTATTGAAAAAATTTCCTTACCTTTAAATTAATAAGATGAATAATTATTGTAATAGTATATATTGTGTTATGAAGTGATGACCGAGATACCAGATTCTCTGTGTTATTTTTGAAGAATTTGTAGTAAGGAATGTTGATAATTATAGTTGAACTTCAGAATAGATTAAAGTTATGGGAATTATATACTTCCTTGTTCCTCAGAACAGTCGCCAGTCTTGAGACCTTAAATAGTCAAAATCAATATGATGAATCCTAGACTTGAGTATTGATTATGTGTCTTGGAGGTCTTAACCTTGCAGGATAGGTTGTGTGGGTAGACATTGTATGTGATGTTATGTGATATGGCAGATCCTTAATACCTTGAAGTTGTATCTAAATCTAGTTTTTCAATGAGATGAATGAAATAGACTTTGTGTTACTTAAGTATGTTAATATCATGTTTCACTTGTTCTATTGATGTTCAAAAAAAATATATCTCTTATTGTTTATCAATTACTTTTATGTCATAACAGAGGGGTTGTTACATAAACAAGTTTTTCTTTGTTGTAGAAAATTTGGTATGTCATTGAATCCCAATTTTTGGTGTCACTGCAATAAACTCCTTGGACATATTGTATCTGACTTAGGCATCCGTATTTATCTAGGGAGGGTTGTTTCTATTCAAAATATCCAAACCCCATCCTCCAAGAAGGAAATCCTGAAGATTTATTCCTGATTTTGCTAGAATGGTAAAACCTATCCATTATATGTTAAATAAATATTGGTTTTTTCTTGGAATGATGATACTAAAAAGGATTTTGTAGAAATAAAAAATGCAATTATTTATGCACTAGTATTGGAAAATCATGATTTTGAAAAAGAATTTACATTTATACAAATGTTACTGAAGAAGCTATCTCTGTAATTTTTCTTCAGAAAGATGATCATAATAATCAGTAGCCAATAGCTTGCATGAGTCAAATTCTATCTGATGATAAATTCAAGTATACTTTAATTTAAAAACACACTTTTTCTCTTGTCAAATCTATTGAAAAATTTCTTCATTTTATTCTAGGAAATCATACTCAGGTAAAAGTCCATATACCCGCAGTAAAAAAAATTATTTCACAAACGTACTTATCTGGAAAGATTGCACATTGGCTTGCCAACATCGAAGAACGTGGTTTCACAATCACAACTTACAATATTATCAAGGGACGTCATCTAGCCTCACACTTGGATCAACATCCTGAACTAGGATATTCTTATGAAAAACAATGAAGATGTCATGTCTGCACTATTTCTAATTGAATATGGTAATCTTGATTTAGTAGCACATCCCTGGTATCGAGACATAATTTATTATTTACAATATGATAGATGTCCCAATAATATTGAACATCATGAATGAAGAAGGACTTGACTTGAGACCCCAAAATATCTAATATTGAATACTTCACTCTTCCACAAAATTGTTGACAAATTGTTATTACATTGTGTCGATGATACAATAGATCAAAATATTTTGAAATAAATTCACGGATCAGTGGATTCAAACATTCATATTGGTGGACACTTTTCTATCAAAGCCACTACACACAAAATTTTAAGAACTGGTTACTATTGGAGTTTTTTCGTTAGATATTCATATAAGTTTGTACAAGATTGTGTTGAATGTCAAAAGTTTGTTGGTAGGGAAAAGTTCTTACTATTCCTTTATAACCAGTCTTACCTAATTTTCCTTTCTCTAAATGGGGATTAGACTTCATAGGACCAATCAATCCTTCATCTTATTCTGATCATATTTTCATCTTGAATACAACATACTACTTTACAAAGTGCACTGAAGCAGTTCCTCTTAAGCATGCACAAGATGAGAAAATTATCTCATTTTTTAAATCAAATATATTTTATCGTTTTGGTCTCCCAATTCATATTATTTATGATATTGAACCATCATTCATATCTAGAAAATTGAATCAATTTCTTAATAAATTTGGAGTGAAACATTTCACTTAATCAACATATTACCCTCAAGGAAATGGGAAAGTTGAATCAATGAATAAAAATATGGTCAAAATTCTCAAAACAATTATTAATGAAAAACCTTGTCAATGGCATACCTTACTAGCCTATGCATTATGGGAAGATCGTACCACCACGAAAACAAGCACATGACATACTCCTTTTCAATTTTTATATGGCCAAGAAGCTATCATTCTTGTTGAACTTGAACTAACTTCTCTCAGATTAATCTTATAGGAAGAAGAGTTAAACTCTACATATATCTCTTAAATATTACATGCTATGTTGGATTTAGAAGAACAAATAAGTTATGTTGTTGATAAACTTAAAAAAAGACAAAAAATAATTAAAAAATATTTTTATAAGAGGGCTAAATCAACTAGGTTTGCATCTAGTGAAAAAGTACTTTTATGGAATTTTGCACATGATGATAAAGGTAAGCATTCAAAGTTTCATAAGTTATGGCTAGGTCCTTACATAATGACCTATGTTGTTGGAAACAATTTGTAATGTCCTCCTCGTTACAACAACGAATCTTTAACAGGTGAAAATAATTTATTTTTTATTTTTTTTTGGTGTTTAAGGTGTGTGCGCATGTGTAGAAGTAACAGACACACTTGACTCTGCGTCGCCACCCGGAAACCAACAAGATGCAACCACAATGTTCACCACAAGAAGACTGAAGTCACACAACGAGTAACTACAAGCAATAAACGATCATAGACACAAGGCGCACAACGCAAACATTTACGACATACTGGGTTATGCATAGTACGAACATAGAGGGAAGAATCCATAGTAGTAGATCTTACTATTTCTGCACAGGAAAGCAGGGCGTTTAATCTTGGTTCTCTGCTCCGGAGAGAGAGAAGGTCAGATAGGCTCCTGGCCGACTGCTCAGGCAGAAACTAGTAATCTCTGTCAGGTGTGTCGCAAGAGTGGAAACCCTACCTTTAAAGGGCCCGAGACTCTTGATACGACACTGGATTCTTTACACAAGAATAATCACACATACAGACTATATACTAAGGCTACAGGGAGGTGTCAATATCCCGCTCGACACAAGCAAACCAAGCAATAAAACGACTACCACCAAGTACAATATGATCAAGAAGAACCACGAACACTACGACAGGCGCCAATCCGAAGAAATCCTACAACAACAATCGTTATTATGACAAGTCACTAAATATGACTCGGTTGACCATAGTTTCAGACCCAACCCCAATTAATTTCTAATAATCTATGAGTCACCAACCCAACCTTAATTAAGGTACATTAAATCATTTCATTCCCCAATTTACTGGTTCATAATAAATGATTTTACTTAGTTTCCAGAACTTTACCCTTGTACGTTATCGATAATAATGTAATTGCAACAACACGGTCCTAAAGCAACCAGATCATTACTTTTATATTCCACCAACATTTCAAGTAAAATCACAAGTACTGTGCCTTTTATTATTATCTATGACAATGAACTACCATACCAAGACCCTAAATAATCATATCATCATTTTATTTAAATTACCATGACTTTGCAATAGAAACAATCACCCTTCTCAATATGTGATATTCATAAAAATACAACTACAATATCCTTTTCATAAATGACAACGCCATGGTATTTAATCAATAACCCTGCAAGCTATCCATCACATTAAAACTACCATATCGTAACCTCAATTGACAACACCAATGTATATTTTTATTCACATAACCTCTCCATAATCCATCACATTAAAACTACCTCATCTTTACCACAATGACATAACTAAAACTAAAGATCAAATAAGATTAACTAAAGATCAATTAACTAAAACTAATGACCTAACATCAATTAAAGATCAAAATAAAGAAGGACTCTATTTCAATCAACTCATTTTCTTGTGTGCCTGGATAGATATTATAATAATAAATTTCATGCTATTTGTATCATAGACTAGAAATTCAATTATTCAATGACAAGAATAAATAAAACAACACTATGTGTATGTGACCATAATGAAGGACATAAACTACAATGAAGGGAAACCTACTTGATTAAAGCATAATGTAACCACATAATGAACTTTGGTCGTTGTATTTGAACTGCCCACCTAGAAGTAACAGCTGCTACCCTAAAGGTATTATAAACCAAGGTAGTTTGTCTTAAAGGTTAAATCGTTGTCAAGGATAAAGGTGGAACTCTGTATAAAACATTGTATCATTGCATGGGGATAAGGCTCAACGCTGGCCGACTCTGACCGCCACAATCACACTTAAACGGATGCTACCAGTTGTGATTTAATCACGATCAATCCTGGTAACCAATCGCGGTCTTCTTTCGTGGCGTGGTTACCGTATTTACACAGTTCCCCAATATGCCTGGATCGTTACCAGCATCGAATGGCAATGGATGGCGATAATTTCTCCATGTAAAACCTGGTGGAAAAACCCTAAGGTTGCGGGCGCACAAGGGTAAATGCCCAAACACTAAATGGTTACCCTCAGAGGAATCGCAACCAAGGGTCGTCGATTCGCTAACCCAGAATGCTATTAATGGACTGTGGAATAACAAGGTGCGAACCGTGTTGTTGTTGTGTGAACGTGGTGCAAGCATCATTTAAATCGGGAGCTAACATCCGTCTAAGGTAGATGATTCCCTGTGATCAGTGAATCGTGAAGGAAGGACGCCGCCCACAGTCATCAAGTTTTAATCGCAAACTCGTGGGCAAACGCTGGAAGGACGCAGCATTAAAAAAAAAAATTGGCCAAGGGTGATCCTTAACGACAGGCGCAAGGAAGAATGGTTTGTCATCACTAAAGAGCAGCACGCCCACCAACTTCCTCAACAAGTTAAGCATCAAGGGCGTAATTAATCCGGCCGTAGCTAGGGAAATGGTGGCCATTCTACCTGGTGGCCATTCTGCCCACCACTCCGTCGCTGATAAG
This sequence comes from Picea engelmannii, assembly GCA_009831015.1. Lineage (NCBI taxonomy): Eukaryota > Viridiplantae > Streptophyta > Pinopsida > Pinales > Pinaceae > Picea > Picea engelmannii. Next base: position 97,416 of record ML795050.1, on the reverse strand, counting down.
AAAAGGGTGCACCTATCCACGCCAAGAGAGGAACCACAATATGACCCCCACTAAAGGAAACACTGACAGGGATGGAGTAATCATAAGACGCAGACCCCAAAAGGAAACGCAGGAATCCACATGGGAATCGCCAAAACGAGATTTTTCGGTGAAAATTCCTGTGATGAAGTTAAACGCTATAAACATATAAGAATACCCATCAAAATGCTGATGGCAGAAGAAGGAAGAAAATACAACGGAACGCAGAGAATAAAATGCACACTACTGTACAAAACGTAGTAGTAAAAACGCAGTAATAAATGAAAATTTACCCTGTCCAGAATAATAAACAACTATTTTACACAGTCCAGTATAATGAACCAAAAATCATTTTACATAGTCCAGAATAATAAACAACCTATTTTACACAGTCCAGAATATTAAACAACCATTTACACTGTCTTTCATTCTACCGAAGGGCGTACCTTTGCCTGTTCGCCTCCTTCGAAGGTTTGTCCGCGCGCTCCGTGCAATCCGGCTCGTCGACCGTCAAGAACTCAGCGGTACCTCCCAGCCAATCTCTAGGGGTACTCTGCTTCCCCCTTAGCCCCCCGAGCCGCAAAGGGGCCACACACAGTCCAGATAGTAACCTAGCTTCCCAGCTCGCCTCCAAGGCTGAGCTACCACTCTAATACAGCTGAGAAAATCCCCAACTCCTCACAAGCAATCAGTCTCGTTCTCCATTTTGGCAGCATAACAATACCCAATAGCCCATCCCCTTTTTCCCCCTTCCCCCTCTCTTTTTATGGAGTCTCAAACCCTGGATCATATTTCTTTTAAGTTCCCCCCCCCCCC
>ML795050.1:84650-95972 GCA_009831015.1 Picea engelmannii | reverse complement strand
TTTTGTGCGACGTGCCCTTCAGAATGCACCACGTGCTCCAAGGGTGCCACTCGCCAACTGGACTGATTGGTAGACATCTATAACCCCTGGAGTCAACACTCCGCCAGGTGAACTTGTGGGAGACTAAGGGTTCTAAGGAATAATCCCCCCGCCTTATTGCGCGCCCCTTAGAATCATCGTGAGTGACTTTCGCAGTCTGCCCTCACGGCATCATGGATCCTCTCGAACTAGGTAATCATTAACCTACAGTTCGAGCCATGGCGGGAGTGCTAGTAGGCGGTGGCAGGGCTGTTGTCCACCCCTCTCCCTCAACCTCTCTGGAAATCGTGTGTGGCCCCTTTACTCCATATGTGAGTCTGGTCGGCAAGCTATCGTCAGCCTGCATCATCAACCAACGTGTCAGAACATGTCAACAACATATCATCAAATCAATAAAATATCATGGGAAATAAATCAACCCAAATAGCACACTCCCTGACTCAATCCGGAGTCCAAGGGGTTTCGTCGATGCCTCTGCATCCTCAAGGTCCAAAACCCTGCACACTCAATAAAACTGAGTCAATAGCACCTGTCTGCATCAAATAGTAAATAGCACGTCGTCTATCATAACGCCTCATAATCAGGTATAAATGTTTTAACATCAGAAAAGTCCAGATCATGTGCGAGCAAGTGTCCTCAAATAATAAGTTTTCTCAGTGCGCCAGAGCGGGATGTTACACAATTCTTATTTACTTAAAGAAAAAGACAGTTGATTTTTTTCCTATACAATTAGTGGTTCACATATGAAACACTATGTTGAACTTAGCTAATTTTATTGATTATAGCTACACCGTTTCTTGTAAATATTTATTTTTGGTTTGTATAGCATTTTGTTTTTAGTATTTTTTTTTTCTTTTACTTGAGTTTGAAGATTTTTAGTCAAGCAGTTGGATCAGTCAAGTTACTTTACTTTTCATTGGTTTGCAAATATTTTGATTCATTTGACTTGAAATATGAAGAATACAAATAGAAAAAGATAAATGAATTATCTTTCTCGTCTGCAATACTATTTGTTGAGTATTTTTCGAACAAGCTAAATTTCCTTATTTCAATTTGACACTTATCAGTTATTAAAATGGAGTGATTATTTCCTATCATTACATTTCCCTCAGCATTTTAGCATATCATCAGTTTCAGTTGAGGCATCATGTCATATATGGTGTAATATCAATGGTTTAATGGTTCCAAATTTCCTATGGTATTTTATGAATGAATATGTTTGGATTATGGAATAAAGGATTATGCAAAATATGTGTTTGCATTGCTAGCAAAGTATGAAGTATGACAGTTTTTTAAGGCATCCAAACTATCATCAAAATGATATATGATAATTTGAAAATATACTATGTTCTCTTCTCAGCATTATGGTAGCATTATGGAATGGTTCTTTATGTTCCGATGTGATTATATGTCTAGTGAATTAGAAGATTTTTTTCCCACACTTTGGAATTCAAGGTAAGTCGAACTTAAAATTTTGAGTGGCATAAAATTTAAAAGAGTTATATGGTTTTAATTTTGGTTTGGGGCCACACACACACACACACACACACACACACATATATATATATATGGGAAATTATTAATCAATGTATATGATATATTTCATATAAGGGTTATTTTTATACCATTTGGTTTGTATGGTTACAAGTTAAGATCCATTAGGCTTGGAATATCCGCACACTACTATGAAATGGATGGTTATCATAGTCCATGACATGCATTTGAGGGTTAATATTGTATGGTTTGTCATAACATTGATATACAATAGGTATAATTTGGAACTCGTTTGAGCTTTGGCATATGAATATGATATAGTTTGAAACTTGATGGTTGGAATATCAATGTAATGGGGAATAAGCTAGCCATGTATTAAATATGAGAGGATATGGGAATTAATGTTGACACGCCCTCATTTTATCACCTTTGTTGGATAGGGTTATTGTCATTCCATTTTGGTTTTTGTCTATGGAGAAGGAGCCACAACTCGACTTGAGAAACTAACCTCGTATTGTTCGTTGATGCAACTGTCTCGACCCTCATAGATAGTATTAAATCAATATTTGGACAAGGTATGTACTCACTAGCTTATAAACATCCTTTGCAAAATATTTTGTTATCAAGTGAAGTAGTTGTGGCTTTGGTTGGCTAGTAATGAATGTGAAAGTATTTTCTCTCCTTGTCGTTCGCTCATGAAAAGAAAAAATGTTTGAATGTTTGAGTCCATTTGTGGGTTTCACTTGCAAAAAAACAATTATGTTTGTCCTCAAATGTATTTGTTACTTCTCCCAAGTTCATTTCATTATTCCTAGAAGATATTTGAAAAAGATTGGGTTATTGGGAAAATTGGTCGAACCCATATCTATTATTTTTTATACTTGTTGATTTTTTACCTGGGTTCAAACCTGAATTTGTAATTTGTTTGTTCACTACTGGAAAGAATATACTATGCAACCAGCATTGATAGTATTCTATGTTTCTATATTTGAATCCTATTGGTATAAAATGAACTTGTTAACCTGGTACTATCTCGACTGAGTCTAGACTATTCTTATTATGGCCCATGTCCATTCTCATATTAAGTTTCTAACTATGTTCAAGCTCATGGTTCACTTGGAAGAGTAATGCTTATTATTTTAATTTGGTTTTATTATAAAAGAAACCACATCCTGTGCTCATCATTAACTCTGCTCTCTATAAAAATATTGAGGTTGTGTGCTCATTTTCTTCTCTTTGTGGCTATAATACTGAGTCTATTGTTCTATTTTATCTACATGTTGACTCACATACCCAACATTTTGCATTTTTTTAAAACCCACCGTCCTGAATGGCCATGGTTATGTGAACTGAGTTTACTAAAGAAAGTAATATTGTATGAGATTGTGTAGCATTTGTCAACTCTCCATTCATGTGGCATTCGATGTTCAAGTATGATATGGGGTTTTATTTTTCAATTATCAAGAATACATATATTTGGAAATAGAATGAGATTAAAAGGCATGATAGCCGAGTTAAAGTTTTATTTGATTTGAATTACATAAACTGAGCATTTCCTCCCTCATTGTTTTATCATTTTTTATACATTATTCCCCTATTATCCTATTCATATTTCATTGTAGGTCCAGGTTCTTTCCCTCCAGTTTATGTAATTTAAAAGATTTGTCTAGAAGAAGTTGTTAAAGAGATAATATTTAAAATTTATTCACTATGGAAAACCTGTATATGGCATTCATCCTACCTTATGATCTCTTAATGATATATGAGAAATTTGATATTTTTTTGGGTTGATACAAACTCAGATTATATATAGATTGAGAATGTAGTATTTGGTGAAAAGTATAATCCAGGAACACAGTGATTGTTTGAGGAATTGTCTTGAAATTTTCTCAAAAAAATTCCATACAAATTATTAGCTCTATAATGGAAAATAGTGTATTGGTCTATGTATAGAAATGTTGACTCTATGTAAATATTGAACATGATTTTTTCATTCATTCCTTTCATTTCATGTCACTTTTCGAAAAATTATACTCCCTTTATCATTTATCCTCGTCATATATGTATATATTCATTTACATACATTCCATTGTTCAAAAGAGATATAGATTGTTCATATGAAGATAATTTTACAAAGGAGTATACAGTTCAGATTTTTGAAAATTGAAATAATGAGAAGGTTGTCTGTCGAATTATGTATTTTTTCCATGTTTACATTATTCCTACTCATTTCTCCCTTGCATGCTTGAATTACTCTGATATTGTCAGAGCCATAGCTAAATCATATTTAACAAAAATGTAATAGATGTTTACTATGTTGTGTCTTGTATTTTAATTTAAGAATTTTGCACTAATTGGAATGATGATGAAAATTAGATGATATTTTTCAACCGAGGTAGTAACAAAGGTGGAAATAGAGGAAATAGAGGCTGAAGGGGAATATTTCTAAATGTATTTTGGAAATAGGGAAGACACAAGAGAATGAGGTTTTACATACACTTTGATGTTGATTCCGAAGAATTTAACCAACTAGTACAAACTAGATATATGAACCTTGGTGGGAAACCAACATTTCCACAACCTCCAGCACTTCCTAATCCTCTCTTGTAGACACGTCCCAGCATTTCATATTTTCTCCATCCCCCTGTCTATCTAGCTAATGATGGTTGGGAAAAAAACCTTATAAATCCTCCATCTGGTATTGATCAATGGCTTGATAACCCTCTTCCTCCCCTCCTCCTCTGCATTCAGTACCACATGTTTCCTCAAATTCCTCCATGTCCCAATCACCTCCTAGAAATTACAAGGTGCCTCCCAATGAACCCCAAATTGACAAACAAAAGAAACATGCTAACTCTCCTAGCTTAGAAGCATCTCAATCCTCCTCCATACATTCCAAACAAAAATCAACCAAAGAAGGTATCGGTAAGAGAGAGATCTCCTTCAGTGACATGCACCATGAAATAGTAAAAATGGAAGAGAAGAAGTCTTATTATAAATACTTTCTTAATCTTAGGCCTAATGTGTCATAAGGAAAAAAGGAAAGAGAGGATTTTTTCAAAAGAAATACCCTCATTTGTTTTAATTTGTATTATGACATTTCTACTTAGACACTTGATACACATTTTCGATGGAGATCAAACATATGATTTTATTTTGGGAACTTTAAATATCATATCATTTTGATATTTTTGGGGGATACAAGTATTTGTTGACTTGGTATATTTTGAATGGGTTACTTATTTTGATATATTTCATGATGTTGATATATTCATACTATTTAATCATTTTTGGAGTTACAAGGAAAATTTTGGAAATAAAGGAACAAAGACCTAGTGGTACCCCACCTATTATATAAATATTTATTACCCTTTGTTGGGTCTCAGAAATGTCACATTTTCATCCTATTTTCCTTTCACTATTCCTCTCATTCATACATATTCCATTTACCTTTCATTATACTATTTTCATAAATACATTTGGGTTTCACCTTATTATTTTCCACTTTATTCATTTTAGTATTAAAAGAGAATTTATGATTAAATATTAGAAAATCAACATGTTTTCATATATATCTCAAAAATGTGTGAGCTTTGTAATGTGTAGGAATATGTGAAGGATTAATTCAAAAAGACTTCTCGAATATTTCCTCCATCATTTCAAGATTTGAGGAGATAATTATTCAACTTTATTTCAAGGAGAAGATCATGGGGAATGGATAACATATCTTATCCAATATTTATGAGAGATATGTGTGAGGATTTGAAGGGATCATATTTTGTAATAATGGGAAATTGGTTGAGAGAAAAATGGATCTGTAATTATGAGTTGCTTATCTTCTTTTCAAAGCTCTCATGTATAAAAGAGAGTGCTCTCTCTTCATGAGAGGGTAGTCATTATGAGGAGAAAGTAATTAGTCATTATGGGATTACAAGGAGATTAGATTTAGATTGGAAAATGATTAGAAATCAATGGTAGGAGTTAGTCATTTGCTTCATAGTCATTTCTTTGATTAGTTTCATGATTTCATTATTTTTTCATTTGATCATTGTGATGTAATTGAGATTTCTTTATTGTTAGTGTGAGCTCACACGTGTTGTGTTCTTTCTCTTCACATGATGTTTTCCTTCGATGCAATTTTCCATTTCCAAGTTAATTTCATTTACGTAATTTCATTTCAGTCGTGTGTTTCAACAATTCAATTCCAAGTCGTGTGTTTCAGCCTCTCGCGTTAGATTAACAATTCAATTCCAATTGTAGCTTCAACATTAGATTAGGTTAAATTAGATTCAATCTTGCATATATTGTGCATGTGCTTCATAAGTTTGTGAAATCCTCGAGTTGACAATTAAATGATTGGTCACTTATTAAACAACAATATTTACCCCCAACATTTTGGTGTCATTTTCGGGGAGGTGCTAAAGGGATTAAGGTCTAGGTAGGTATCTTATATTTTAAATTACACAGCTTGGGGGAGTAGAAACAGTAAGATGAGAGGTAAGAACCTGCACGAACACTATAGTGAGTTTTCTCCAAAGCCTTGATTGTTCAATTTTTGCAAGTGTGAATTTCAATTTATGCAAGAGTGTTTAATTTCTGCAAGTGTGATTTATTGTTTCAGCAAGATGTTTGATTTCCGCAAGTGTGAAGAGTAATTGTTTTCTATTTCAGCAAGAGTGTTTTTTTTATCTGTTTCAGTAAGAGTGATTTTATTTAAGTTTTTCATTTGGATTTTAGTTTTGGGTGCTATAAGAATCTCTTTTTTCGCACGATGGTTTAACAATGAGTTTAATCTTGGAACAAGTCACTCATATCCTAGAAAAAATCAAGATCTCCTCTTCTTTGGAAGAGGATATCTTGACAGTAGCCGAAAGATTAATTACTTCTCTAGAGGCAAACGAAGAAACAACATTCCAAGAATCCTGCACATCTGACAGAGAACAATTATTAGAGCAGGAGGTCGAGGAAGATGAAGAGGAGTTACAACATGATCTGAAGGAGGGAAATCACACCTATGAAATCCTTATTGAACAATGGTTCCAAGTAAGCATTAGGTTAGATCAAAGTTTTTGTTTTTATTTAGTTAATTCACAGTTACAACAACTAAATTTTCTTATTTTTGTATGTTCTAGATTCATTTCACAAAATTGACAATGAATATATTATTATTGTTGTTGTGTGTATGGTTACGTTGGATATTTGACTACACACAATTAATTTCTAACTTCCAATTAGCATAGAGTATGTAGGATGTTATTTTCAATTTTTTCTTTAGTTTTGAATAAGTATGCTCTCCTCCATTAGTTTTGAATAAGTATGCTCTCCTCCATGCTTCGTGTGATCTCAAGGATCAGAAAGTAGGATGTTTAGAAATGTTTTCAAGAAGGATTTAATTTTTTGATGATGAAAGAAAAACGCCTAATCAATTGTTTGTCTACAATTTTAAAATTTGCAATCTCCATTTGCTAAAAATAAAAAATAAAAAATAAAAAATAATCACATAAAACAAAACGCAATGAAATAAACATGCTATGAGTTTTAAATGCATAGAAACCACCGAATAAACTTTAATTGAAAAAATAAACAAAATAAACGTCCACATGCCATATGATTTGCAATTTTATACAAGCAGAGATCGAATTCTTTGAACTTTATCACGATGAAACTGTAGCATGCTTGCATAGATTAAACTGCGTCTCTCATTTTTAACTTTTGGTCAGGTTCAAGGGAAGTCGCTACAAGGAGAAGTATAGGCAAGGCCTTACACATGGTTATGGGGTGTATAGGTTTGACACTGGATATGTCTATACGAGGGAGTGGTCTAATGCGCAGAGCCATGGCTACGTCGTCCACACTTGTGAACATGGCAGTAGGTATGTTGGCGAGTTTAAATGGGGCGTCAATCATGGCATGGGATACTACCACTTCTGAAATGGTGATACCTATTCTGGAGAGTATTTTTCAGACAAAATGCATGGGTTTGGTGTTTACCATTTTTCCAATGGCCATCGTTATGAGGGTGCATGGCATGAGGGAAGAAAAGAAGGTCTGGGAATGTATATATTTAGAAATAGTGAAAGACAGTATGGCCACTGGCATCATGGTGTTTTAGAGACTACTAGTACACAGAATTCTCAGCCAAGATCCCCCATAGTTGTGAACGATTCAAAAGTATTGAATGCAGTACAGGAAGCAAGGCGAGCAACATAAAAGGAATTTGAAACTCCTCGAGTTGATGAAAGAGTAAATAAAGTTATTTATGTTGCTAACAAAGTGGCTAATGCAGCAAGGATTGTTTCAGTTAAATCTGTTCAGAAGAGAATACATGGTAATGTTCCAATCGCATATGTCTAGGGGGTTGACCTCTAGTAACTTATCTCGCAAGCTCAATTTGTGGTCAAAATTTATGGTTGAGTGGCAGCAATGCCATCCTTCACCTTCATCCTTCCACGCTGAAACCTGCAAATGATAAACCTACAAACATCGCTCCCATCGCTATCTTTCATCCTTCAACTCTACATGATCAACTTGCCATATACAACAATTAAAAATAATCATTTTTGCAATCTACCTCATCGATTTACAATTTCTACATAAATTATTCTGAAATGAATTCCAATGAATATTGTTCTATTATACAATGATTGGTTGTCCAATGGTTTGAAATGTTGGACCCATTGTAAACAGAAAACCACCATACCACAATACCACGTAGGAATCAATAATTTGGCAGATTGCATATGGAGCAGATTGCATATGGATCCGTTATATTTGGTGGCAGTTCCATTGTTTACCAAATCAAGGATTCTCACGAGGTTTGACTCTGATTATACTGCCACCGATTCCAACAAATTAGTTCTTGATACAACAAACTCATGCATTGTATGCAAAAACCAAAATTCCCTCCTTCATAGTCTCATGCCTTTCATAACAAACTCACACTTGTCTTGTTTTGTGGAGCCATTAGTGGTGGAGAGAGTTATGTTATTTCCAAACTTGGTGAAATTGACCCCTTTTCAAACAATTTTATCTTGTTGTTGTCAGCTATTTATATTTTACCAAAATCATAGTTTACGCCCTCATAACAATCACAGTGTACAAGTACATGTGCGTGAGCAATGATGAAGAAGATTTTGTCGCACAGATGGTATCCCTTCAAGATCTTATATCTGCTTATGGCGTACACCCAAGAAATTAAGGATCGTGTTTCCTGAGCGGTGATCGCTAGACTTTGTTCTGTATTAGGTTTCTGGATTATTTCATTATGTGGATTGGTGCCACACTTGTTCTATTGACCTAGGTATCAATGCTAAATTATTTCTCACATGATTATTTGTTATGTGTTTTGTTGGTCATAGAATCCTACAAGACGTTCAGAGATCACGCACCTTATTCTTCCAGAATACGGGTGGACAACACAGAAGATTTTTCATTTTCTTAATATTGTTGTGAATGGAGTCTGGTGAGTTGTCTTTATATTTCTCTGAAGTGTGAAGTACATAAAACCTAATATTTTGCTACATGTTTTGATTGATATGCCTGCCCTGCTATTTTTTTACCACGTATACTCTATTGGTCCTATTTTGGGCATAAATATACTATCAGGCACATGCTATATCAGTAGATGGTTATAGACCTTCTTTTGTGACAATTAATGCTATCATCTCTCTCATTTAGATATGTATATGGATTTACTCGTGGTGTAGCCATAGTCCAGTTATGGATATCCTATCCAAGTTATTCTTTGCAGGTGTTTCCTTCTTTGCAACATTGGGTTTTTTTTCTTTATGGTGGCAGACTGTTCCTCATGCTTTAACATTTTCCAGTTGAATCAACATGACGGTGAAATAACTTACAACCGAAGGAACCTACAACTTCACCACAAACTTATATCCCCAGACTCCAGAAGGTTCCTCCAGACTAGTGGTTCGACGACGTTTCAATTCTATGAATTGATCACTTCGTCAAAGTTATAACAACCATCAAAGTGAGAGGTATGAGATTCGAACTCATCGGGTCATCTATATTGCATTATGCTTCCAAGTGATTTCTAGGAATCTTCAGAGATTCATCTAGAACTGAAGGTAATAATAATGATAGTTGGAAGGGCGTTGGTTGCATATAATTATGGTTGAAGGAAGAGATGATATCGTCTTTGCATCCTGATGTGGGTGGCTCATTATTGTATTATTATAATATGTCGATTGTGATTTGCATTATTGTTTTTCTCTCTCTCTTTTAGATATTTAAAACAAATAAACAAATATAAAAATTTACTTACTTTTTTTTTTTTGACAACCACACAAATAAAAAGAAAATTTTAGGTCAAACAAAAAAAATCACAAAAGTAAAAACAAAAATTGCAAATGGATTTTGAACTTCCTTAAACAACATCAAAATCATGTTTTTATGTTTTTGTGCTAAAAATGTTTTTGAAGTCACATATCTTAATGAAAACGATTGTCTAAAGACGCACGACGACCAGCAAGTAAGAACACATTTCATTTTATTTTGAATTTGATTTGCTCAGCATGTATTTTAATTCCTGCAATTTATGTTTTTCGATGCTCTCACAATTTTGTTGCAAGATTAATGCTAACCTTTTACAGGTTCAAAAATGATCAAATTTCATGCAGAAGTGATTTTCCATCAATTTAAAAACTTTTCAGAAAAAAACATGCTTCATGAAGCTTGAAGGAGTTAAGCTTTGTTTTTCACATGTCATATCATGACATTTTTCATTACACCGCCATCTTTCAGAAAACCAATTACACCATGACATGATCATTTACCCTTCTCCTTCCAATATTATTTGTCATCCAAGTATTTAAGTCCACCTTTCATTGTCTTATGTGTCATGACTTCACACATACCTACCCTTCTGAGTCGCATACAGTTTGCCCCATTTTTCAGTTCATATTTTTCCTTATGAATAAAACCATCCAGCTTCCTTTCGATGACTACATTATCCTGCTCCTAAACATTATTGCTACTGAGATCTTTTTATCTATATTCCTACCAATCATTGTGTACAACTCACGTTGACTTATGTGGGATTCCTTAAGGCCCACCTCTCAACAAGTCTTGCCCCATCGACCTAAGCACCTTATCTGGGATAGAGACTAGAGTCCTTATGAGTACCTTGAGGCTTGCATGCCTTAATAGCAAGTTCTCTCGCTAACAATCATGGGAATACATCAATGTCCCTTGCTCGTTATATCTTGCAAGTGGCTCGACATCAACACATCTATTTGCACTTCGCAATATGTACTTAGGTACCTTGGCACTCATTGACATCAATGGTTATTTTTCCTCACATTGGTTAATGGAATTCATCAATGGTCGGTAATCCAATGAATTGTCTTCATGCTCGACATCGACACATTCATTCACATGACTAGAATTGTACCAACGGGTTTAGTAGCGGGTGAAGACTATACACTTTTTCATGACTCCATCAACAGTTGCAGCAGTATTTTTCCAACCACATGAGAGTACCACAGTTCCACTTTCAGACTTCATCTTTTGATTCATACAACCAATCAACAGTTCATATTCCTTCACTTCACATTCCATGATCCAGTCGAAGCGACAACAACAGTCACATTTTTCCTGATCCTGCAACAACTACATCCCTATTGCATAGTTCATCTACTTTTTGGGGTAAGTGGAGGTATGTTGTTTTCTACTCTTTAATCATGCAATTCCTTACATGCTAGAATGGATTAATTTGGAAAATTCCCTCACCATTTTACCATTGCCTCTCTCATTTTTGCAAACAAAAAAAAT
>ML795050.1:50584-71982 GCA_009831015.1 Picea engelmannii | reverse complement strand
TCGATCCATCTTCATCATGTATCAATGACAACTCACTGATCCATCTTCATCTATGCATTCTCATCAAGGACAATGCATATTATATTACATAAATCATCAGTCAATCAATCCTTTGACATCAATCAATCACTTGACATCAATCAATGACATCAATCAATCAAACCATTGGCATCAATGACAACATGATCCAATAGCATGAAGAGAACTACGCAATGCATGACTTGGAATTATTAGCAATTGTATATGCCTTGAGAGTATGGACATGTTATATGATTGGATGAAAATTTGAATTAAAGACATATCATTGTGGATTGTAGCATATATTTACACAAAGTGACTTGAACGCGCGACAGAGACATTGGTCATAATTACTTAGTGAATACTAATTTGAGATTAATTACATTAAAGGAACGATGAATAGAGTGGAAGATGTGCTGAGTCAGAAACCACGCATACTCTTGGTAATACCTCTTAAAATGAATCTTTGAGAAAAGATTCTAGCCTTACAATTTGACGATGATTGGTACAAAGAAGTAAAGGATAGTATTGGACAAGATACCATGATGGTATAGAAGCATGAAGGTTATTATTTTGACAACGAAGGATTGATGAGGTATAACAAAATAATTTATGTATTTCCTAACAACAAATTAAGAAGTTTTATTCTAAGCAAAGCTCATCGAGCAGTATACATGGCTCATTAGGGAGTCACGAAGATGAAGGAAAACCTTAATCCTTTATTCTCCTAGAAAGGAATGAAAGCGGACATAGTTAGTTACGTGGCGAGATTTCTAGAATGTCAGCAAGTGAAGGTTGAACATAGACATCTAGCAAGATTGTTACAGCCACATGCTATTCCTGAATCGAAATGGGAGGTCATCTCTATGGTTTTTATCGTTGTATTTCCACTAATGTCAAGGAGACACGATTCGATTTTTGTGCTAGTTGACACTCTGATGAAGAGTGCACACTTTATTCCAGTACATACAACATATAAGGCGCCAGACATAGCTATAGTTTTTTCCAGTGAGATTGTGATATTAAATGGTGTAACAAGAAGGATCATATCTGATCGTGGATCGGTGTTTACAGGACGATTTTGGACTAGTTTCCAAGAATCAATGGGAATGCAACTAAACCTTAGTACAACATATCACCCGAAAACAGACAGACAAATAGAAAGAATGAACTAGATTTTGGAGGATATTTTTCATATGTATGTAATGGAACAAAAAAAATGTTGGGAAGACTTCTTTCCATTAGTATTGTTTGCATACAACAATAGTTATCAGAGCATGATTAATATGGAATCATTTGAGTTTCTTTATGGGTGACCGTGTCGGACATTGTTGAGTTGGGATCGACTTGAGGATAGGGTCCTAGTAGGACTAGAAGTAATCCAAGAAATGGAAGAACGGATGCAATCGATAATACAAAGGATTAAAGAAATGTAGGATTGGCAGAAGAGTTATGTTGATGCACGTCGCGTTGGCCGCAGTTATGAAGTTGGTGATATAGTTTTCTTGCAGGTAAAATTTCACAAAAGTTTGATCAAGTTTGGAAAGGGTGATAAACTCTCTCCTAGGTTTGTGGGACCTTTCGAGGTTGTGGAAAAGAAAGGACCCATGGCTTATCGACTAGCCTTGGCTGATTCTTTGAGGCGTATGCATGATGTATTTCATGTATCTGTTTTGCGACATTATATTAGTGATCTGTCAAATGTTATTGACATGATTTTTTGCAGGTGTCAGACGAGGGTGATATCATGGCAGAGTCAATCCGCGTTATGTACCATTACATTTGACAGCTACGGCATCAAATAGTCGATCAGGTCAAATTTCAGTGGGACAACTATAGTCCACACTCGGCTACCTTGGAGGACGCATATGAGATGCGTCAGCAGTTTCCTTACTTGTTTGATATATTAGATATGTATATCTATGCCAGATAAATTTATTTACTTTCATTTATATACTGTACAAACATTGGGATGAAGTTTAAAACAAGAGGGGGTGTATGTAACATCCCGCTCCACTGAGCACATTTTTATAGACATTCTTTGAGGACACTTGTGTGCAAGTGATCTGATTATGGTACATTATGATTTCATTTCGATTATGGGATATATATGATGATGATGATGATGTGTTGTGACTTATTGTTATTTTGATGTATATGTATTGGAAGATGTTATTCACAAATTTTCCTGACTTTGAAAGATACATGGCAGGTTATGGATTTTCATGGCATCAATGAACTTCCTTGGACTCTGGATTGAGTTAGGGAGTGGATTGTATTTATTTGAGTATTTCATTTTATGCACATGTGACATATGATTTATTACAGTATGATTTATGTATATGGATTATTAACACTGTTTTTGTTAGTGGATGTAGGCTTGACGATGCTTTTTAATTTGACTCACATAAGGAGTAGAGGGGCCATGCAAAAAAACCATACATTTGAGGGAGAGATGTGGCAGTATCCCTGTCACAACCTACTAGCAATCCCACCATGGTCTAAACTGTAGGTTAATGATTACCTAGTTAGAGAGGTCCACGATGTTGTGAGGGAAAACTGAGACAATCTCTCACGAATATTTCTAAGGGACGTGCAATAAGGCGGAGTCCTTAATCCTTAGAATCCCTCTGTCTCTCACAAGGTCGACCGAGTGGAGTGTTGACTCCAAGGGTTGGACAAACTTCCAAAAAAAATCTAAGGCAAGTGGCACCCTTGGAGCATGGAGGTGCATCTTGAAGGGCACGTCGCATAATTAAAACTTGAGTCAATAAAACTAGGTGGCCTAGAAAACATTGAAATGATTAGACCTTATTAGAATAAAATAATTAATTAAACAGTAAATTATTAATTATAAAGCCTAACAAAATTCTGATCCTAAGTCTAAGACTAAGTCTAAGTCTAAATGTAAATAAAGAACTAAATGAATTATGACATAAGTAAAAGGATTGAGAATATAATCAAACTCTAGAAAAAAGGGGAATAAATTTTAAAGGTTGGATAAAATGCACATGTGTGCATGAAATTAATAAAATGATTTTTAAAAAATAGAAGAAATAATAATATGAGAGAATAGGAGTACACATGGAATAGAATCTTGAGTCAACTTACCACTAGCCTAACTAGAAGAAGACTCGTAATCCCACTCTAACTAAAATCTAGTTAGGAGACACTCATTAAATAAAAATTTGGGGATCAAAGGGACAACTCAGAACAAAAATAGGAACACATTGGGGAATGTGAGGGGAAATGGATTTTTAATTAAAATAAAATGGTAATTAGTTGTGCAACTTGGGGAGAGTGTGACAAGTGTGTGGGTGAATAATACTAATTAAATTAATTAAAAATATAATTAAATGTGCATGCAAACATGTGTCATTGATGATTTTTCTATAAAACAAATGTGGTAGAGGGGAAATGGATCTCACTTGGATTTGGTAATCTTATGCTGCCAAAATTTTGTGGAGAGTGTTTTACTTCTGAGAGTTTGGATACCAAGCTTGTATAAAGAGTGGAATCTCTTCCTTTCGAGGTAAGGCTTGGAGCTATTGTTTGTTGGTTTCTTGTGTGTGGCCCCTTTGCGGCTCAAGGGGATAAGGGGGAAGAAGAGTACCCCTAGCATTGGCTGGGAGGTATCGGTGAAGTTTGGTGATTAGCAAGTGGGACAATAGGAGGAGCGAAATTATTTGAAGGACATCGTTAACTCTCTGTATTCTTGGTTCCGGTATTTTTATTTCTGAAAATCTTATTGTAATAAAAGTAAATTGTAAATTAGAATTGTAAATCATTTTGGAACTATTTGTAACTATGGATTTTAAATGAGTATTTTTGTTGTAGAACTATTATGTAATCTAGAGATCAATTTTTATATTCTCTACAATATTATTATGCCAATTTGGAATGTAGAATTTTGGTTGTTCGTTGTAGATCTATGGTGTGCATTGAATTTCAAGTTTACATTATCGTCGCAATTTAAATTGAAACCAAAACTTGATGCTAATTGATCTGCACAGTAAGCAAATGAAAAGGGAACGGGGTACCAAATCTTGTTTACTCTAGTTTTGGATAGTCTCTATGTCTAAATTTATTATCCAGTATAGACCCCAACCGGCTTTGGTAACAAATCCAATTCCCTTCATTAATTTTGGCGAGGGAGCAATAATGCTTGGATATCGTTTTACTTCAGACCAATCACACTTTGTTTCTGTTAGACTTAATTATTACTATTGTATCTCTTGAGATCTCTTTTATATCCTTTCCAAGTTGATTTAGTTCATCCAAGCTTACGCATTGTGGGTGGTCGTCTTAGTCACTAAATCGCCAAGGCGCATTATCATCTAGTAATCTCGAGTTATTTAATTCTCTCTTGGGTAATTAGGATCTCCCTTTGATTTTCTATTAAGAAAACTTTGTTATTGTTGAGGAAAGGAATTCTTATTATGGTATGTGTGTTCTTGCTAAGAGATAATATCTAAATTACATATAAGAGAAAACATCATTTAACATATCCTCCATTCAATTATTTCCAAACCCACAGGAGGGAATCGACACCGTGTGGTTGTCGATATCGTGATGCTTTACAAAGTTCGTTAGACCTATATTGTTGTACGTAATAAACACCAACGTGAAGTCTTACAATTTATGTTTAACGACGATTATACTTACAACTAGAGGAGGTAGACTCTTTCTCGTTTCAAAGAAATCCTTATTCTAGATTGTTTTTAAAATCAAATTAGAGCTAGTAATTAAGGAAATCTGGTATAATGTACATTCCTAATTAGAATGTAAGTTAGGATTGTTATGGAATCATTATAGTTTACCATTTAATGCTTGTGTTCACTTGTCTAGATAATGAATAATTAAGGTTTACTAGTAATCTTTAAAGGAAGAAACTTGTTATGGTTTAATATAAATTATATGTGGTAATCTAAATGAGAAGGTGAATTTGTATTTGTTTAATGTTGAATATAATCATTTGTGGCATTCTTAATGAGATGGTGAAATTGTATTTGTTTAATGTTGAATATAATCATTTGTGGCATTATTAATGAGAAGGTGAATTTGCATGTGTTAAATGTTGAGTGAATCATATGTTGTATTTTAATGAGAAGGTAAATTTTGTATAGATAGTGAACAATAATGATTTGTATTTTATAGGGAAGGTACATTTGTCTAGATAATGAATAATTACTCGTTTGTGTGTGTTTTAAAGGGAAGAAAATTTGTTAAATATTGAATTTAAGATATTGCGGTATTCTTAAAGAGAAGACATATTATCTAGATGATAATAAACAATGTTAGTTGTAATTCTTAAGGAAAGGAAAACTTTTGTCAAGAATAATGAGTCATTGAATGAGTTTAATTGTGTTATGATTTCGTACCTTACCGGTATATTAGTTTTGAGTCTATATTAGAGATGGTTACAGGAATAGATACTTCCATGTTCCTTAGAACAGTCACCAGTCCTGAGACCTTAAATGGTAAAAATCAATCGGATGAATCTTGGACTTGAGCATTGATTATGTGTCTTGGAGGTCCTAACCTTGGAGGGTAGGATGGGAAGATGGACATCTTGTTATCTTGAGGTGATGTGACTAATCTATTAGTATGATGATGCTGAAATTAATTATTGTTTTGTAATGATGTGGATAAGAATCAAATGTATAAATGTTGGTGTATGTTATTGTTGTGTAATACTTGTTCTAATGATATTAAAAAAAAAATTACCTCTACTGTACTCTCTACATTGATGTCATAACGGAGCGGTCATTACAGATTATGGATCATGATGATTTGAATTTATACCTTTTTCCTTGTTTCACCTTGGAGGCCATCATTATCTCCTAGTCAAGTGTTGTCACTCCTAGAAAAAGTTGTTTTATTGGGGTCCTTGAGAGGGGTAACATGTCCATATCCCATTCCATACATAACACACTCCACATATCCCCTCTCTATTATCCTCTCTTTTGGTTTTCTTGTCGTATGTCACCCATAAAGGTTCATGTCTCATAATCTCATGAGAAGAAGGAAATAGAATGATCGAGGTTGATCCATCTTGATATAAAAAAGGTGATATAGAAAGATAAAATGTTATAATTCAAAATGCAAAGAAAAGAAAAAAAGAAAGAATGATAAGAATGAACTCTACCCCCTAGCAAAGAGGCCATCACCCCAAGTCCTATGCAATGAATTCATACCTAACAAAATCACTTAGAAGATGAAATTCCAAAGCCCAAAAAGGTTGAATGAATAAATAAAAATGAAAATAGAGTTTTGGAAAGACATAGTACTGTCTAGGAAAGGGTAACTCATTTCCTAAGCACTCCCTCGTACAAAGGCACTCATGAGGATGATTATCATACATCCCCTTTCATGACTATGCCACCACACATGAAGTAAACCCCAAAACCATACCACATGCCATTACACATACTCCTTATCATGGGTACTGACACACCTAATGGGGGGTAATAATGACCCTCCCATACCTAAACTTGGAAAAATGTATAACTTTATGAGCTAGTGTGAATTTTGAAGAGGATACTTAATGTGATCTATCTAGTGGTTTTTTCATTGACATGAATCAATTTATATTTTTTATTTGACTTGTGTACATGCCTCCAATTTTGATGGTGCATTGGACTGCATGAGTCCCTCCATGGATGATGGATTGCACATAGCCATATTCTTGATTGACGTCTTGGTCCTTTGGAGGACATTAAGGGTATATTAGCACACTTGGTGTAATTTGTCCCACCACTTGAGAGAGGTTGTTCCACATTTTTTGGAGGTCCTTGATCTTTTTGATGACATGGCTCCTTTATTGAGACACCCTAGAACTATGGGTGTGATGTGATCCTCTGATGATGAGACATTTCACCTTTTATGATGATTTGACAACTCTTTATGGGACATTGCACCTTTTGAGGGGATGTTACACATTTTGATGAGAAATCACACCTCTTGGGGATGATATGCAACTTGAAGATGAAACGTTGCACCTATTGAAGGAAACATTTCACTTTTTGAGCCCCCTACACATCATTTGGAGTGAGGTGTCCACTTTATGAGGTCATTTATGCCACGTGTGCAACCTCTAACATGCATTTATGGTGGGAGATTTAATACTTGAGCTTATTTAATTTATATTGGAGGAGTTTTGGGGGGTCTTAGTGACATGACCACTCTTTTATCATGTAGATTTTATGTCTATTGGTCTTATATCTAGGGTTTGTTAGAGATAAATTCATTATTTTATGTTTTTAGTGCTTCTAATGGACGAGAAAGGTGATTGATCACTCATATAAATAAGAGAATCACTTCTCACTTGTAAATCTTTGTTACCTGTGGACATTTGTCACTACTTTTCTACTACTACTTTATCTCTTATACAAATCGCTATGGATGTCTAGTTAGTGCGACTTTTTGGAGACGATCTCTTAGGGATGTTTGTTGATAGGGTTTTGAAGGATGGAAGGTTTCTTGAATTTAGTGTTCTCTTTTTATCATGTAATTTTTTTTATGAATGAATATAAGTGTAATGATGCTTGTGCATTCTGTTGGATCTTTCTTGAACAAACCCTTCTTGTCAAAACTCTTGGAAGGTTACTAATGAAGAATCTTCCCTTGAATGATCTTTGAATACCCAGTAATATACTAGGAGGATCTTCTAGGGTAAGTAGTGAACAACCCTCCATATCTCCCTAGATTTACTTACATATCTTTAAAGGATCCCTTAATTGACCCCATATGACGAAAACATTAGTAGGCACTAGTCTTTCTCCCAATAGTCAATCACAAAATTCTAAATTTCAACTTATTTCTATTGTGTTAGGGTTATATTAGGGTTTTATAACAACAATATATTCATTTTCATCCATAAAAGACTTGGATGGTTTTATATTCATGCATATTGTTGACTTAGTAATAATATTTAAACCCTAATTTGTATTGTTGATTTGTTATTTCATCCTTTTAGGGTTGGACATCTAAGTTTTTAGGGATGTTATATGAATTTATAATTTCAGATATTGTTGGTTGATAAAACCCTAGTTTAATCCAACACTTAGCCCTATCTTCATTTGGTTTATTACTTGTTCAAAGGATAAATTTAATGAAGTTGTAATAACTTGTATTACTATTGTAATTTATCATATTTATTTCAAGTTTTACAACAACCAATATCTTTTTCTTATTTTGTAGTGTTTGGGGATCCATTTGTGCCTAAAATTGACTTGATAAACCTTCTATATTTTCCTATATATTCATCCATTCAAATTTGGAAATTGCAAAAAAAAACACCTTATCATTACCTTGTTTATCTTATTCCATTGGTGGTAGATTGAGTAGCTACATTAGGGACCTTAGACTTGATTGTGTCATGCTTAGGGATTCCTGAAGGCTACTAGGGAATCCTCCCTTGTGTTGTATTTAATCCTTCACTAAAATGATGAAAGTTGTTTCCTAGGTGACAATGGTGATATCTTCTAATGTTCCACTTGTATTGCAACTTTGTGAAGCTTTGCACTAAGGTGTTATATTGTGTGGTAAAAGTATCCAAAGTACAATCATTATATATTGTCTTATTGTTTAAAGAATTGCTTAATATGTTAACAAAAAACCATCAAAACTTGAGATCATTACAAAAAAGAAAGCAATGTTTAAATCTATAGATGATGAAATAGTTAAAAGAACATAAACTCAAGGAGGGCTCAACCAAATTTGTAATTTTAAAACAAATAATTCTTTTGGGGCATCTATTGAAAATGTGTATATGCATATATTCATATATTTATGAAGAATGATCTATTACATATTTTGAACTATTCTAAAAACAAGGAAAGCCAAGTTTAAGCCAAATATGCAGACCATGGCTTCACATTGTTTCTTTGATCAACATATCAACATACAGTTCATGTTTAAGTGCAGATATAAACATAAAATATAAATATAAACCCTAGTATTTTCTTTGTTTCATAAATCAACCTTAGACTATACCATGAAGCAAATATCCTTGTGCTAGTTGTGAACCCGAACCTAGCAAACAAGTGAGACGCCCAAACCTAAAGATACCATAACTCATTCATAACATGGAATAATGGAAATAACCCTAAATTTCTTTACTTGAAACCCTAGGATATAATGGACCCTAAAACACACAGTGACTCCAAACGGCCTCGCTCATCCTTCTCATGATCATAGCAACCAAGAAGAGTAATTACATTGCATCCTTTATAGACTTGGAACATTAGAAAATCCTCGAATACAACATAACCCTTCTCATGCCCTTCACTAAAAGAGGGAACTATAGACAATTCATATAACTTAATCCAACAATGGTGGAGTTTTTTCCCCTTGTTTGTGACCCTCCATGCCTTTAGCTTTGACTACAAAGAAAGAGAACCTATGA
The DNA here is from genome assembly GCA_009831015.1 of Picea engelmannii. Lineage (NCBI taxonomy): Eukaryota > Viridiplantae > Streptophyta > Pinopsida > Pinales > Pinaceae > Picea > Picea engelmannii. The sequence continues at coordinate 62,555 of ML795050.1, read as the reverse complement.
ATTCCAAAAATGGGTCTACCTCCACATGGCCTCAGAACCCTTGAGATGCCATTTAATGAGCCCCTAAACACATGTTAGCATATGAGTAGCAGGACTAGTCGAATTCATTCCCCTCGGTGAGAAAAAGAGCCATGGAGAGCTATCCAAATAGCTACATAGAATCAAGAGATAAGTAGATGATCAATTATCATCCCTCTAAGAGATCAAAAGAATGTTGGAATATTTGGGATCCAAGATAGAAAATCGACTCAAAGAGACCCTTAGTAGAAGAGGAACCTAGTCAAAAGTATCCCCTTAAGCACCACAAATTAGGTTAGAATTGAGAAAGAAAAAGGATCCCACCTTCAATGAGATCATCAAAAGGGGAAACAAGGATAAATTCGTGTTGGTAAACATCAAGAGGCACATCATTTTATATGATTTACACCCCTTAGAAAATGACCAAGTTCACTAGTTACTAGTTGATATATGACATGAACCTTTGGTGGGATAATCTCAAGAAAAATGAAAAAGTGGATGAGGAGCACCTAGGCTAGGACTAGTTCAAGACACAGTTTGAGGAGAAATACCTAGGCGAGATGTATTACCACGAGAAAGAAAATGAGTATTACTCACTCAAGTAGGGAAGCATTAGGGAAGTAGGAAAAAGAATGAATATGAGTGCAAGTTTGTGGAGTTAGAGAAATATGCCCATGGACTCAGTGAGAATTTCTTAGTCAAGAGATAAATTGGAGGACTTGTGGATCATATCAGAGAAAGGGTCAATAACTTCATGACAAAGACACTGATAAAAATAATACAAAAGACAAAATTATGTGGAATAGAGGCTCAATGAATAAGGGAACTAAGTGGTAGTATTAATCATAGGATCAATCACAAAAAAACTTCGAGACAAAAGTATGATCAATGAAATTCCAATCTACATCATTAATTAAGACAAATAAAGTATACAAATCACATGGGAATGTAGTTCCCATACACTTGGGGATCAAATGTGAAGAATGTGAAAAAGTCAGACACAAGGCCTATAATTTCTCAAAGAGGAAAAATCATACTACCAGAATAATGAACCTCTTAGAACCAAAAGGGACTATAGGGGATGCAATAAGAAGAAATATTTATGCATCCATTGAAAATAAGACAAAATAATATCAAGCTTCCCTCATACAATATAGAGGTATTATATCTGAACAACCTTACACCTTCTTTATTGACAATGGAAGCACTCACAATTTCATATCCCCTATGGTGGTGGTCGATTTTAAGCTCAACTCCAAAAATATCCAAAACCTATGGAAAGTACAAATAGAAAACCATGTTAAGAAATGGATCAACCAGAAAATTAACATATGTGTGGTGGACCTAGGAGGATGGAGAAGCAATATATGTTTCCATGAGCTAGCCTTGGGATCCTACAATAGGATTATTGGGCACGCTAGTTGGAACTCCACAAGGCCAAGGTAGAATACTATGAGAAAATGGTTGAATGTGTGGATGACAATGGAATAGTTAGAAGCACACAAGTGGAAAATATCCTCATGAAAACAAGACAAATAATCTCCATGCATGTCAAGCACAACATGCACAAAGGTTGTAAAGGACACCTCATCCATATCACTAAAGTTGCAAAAGAAACAAGAATGGTAGCAGAACAACCACCCATAATCAAGGAAATTCTCAATGTATTATTAGATGAATTTCCATGGTTACCACCAACTTGAGAGGTGAATTATAAGATAGAACTAATGCCTAGAGTCACCCCAATATCGAAGGAACCTTCAAAATTGAGGACTAATGATATGGGAAAGCTTAAGATGCAATTGCAAGAATTGTTAAACAAGGGATTCATATGCCCAAGTACCTCACCTTGGGGAGCTCCTATGATGTTTGTTAAGAAGAAGGATAGGACCTTCCAAAAGTGCATTGATTACATTATGTTGAGTAAGGTAACAAAATAAAACAAGTATACCTTACCCAGGGTCAATGGTTTTTTTAATCAGCTCAAAGGGGGAAGAGTATTCTCCAAATTGGACTTGAGATCCAAATATCACCAAATAAGAGTCAAAGAAGATAATATACCAAAGGTTGCCTTTTGAACCATATATGGGCACTACGAGTTCCTAGTTTTACCTTTTGGATTGAAAAATTCCCCTACAGTCTTCATGAGATTAACGAATGTTGTATTCCAAAAGTATCTAGATAAGCTTGTGTTTGTATTCATTGATGACATCCTAGTCTATTATAGGAATTAGATAGAGCACATGAGCATCTCTTCCTATTGTTGCAAAATCTGTGAGAGCATAAATTGTATGCTAATTTGAGTAAGTTTGAATTCTTCAAACAAGAGATCTGGTATCTTGGGAATATAATATTTTAGGGATTGAAGGTGGACCTCAAGAGGATAGAAGCTATATCTAGTTGGTCAACCCTAAAGAATGCAATGGAAGGAATTTTATGGAATTAGTTGGCTACTATTAGAGTTTTATGGAAGGATTCTCAAAGATTGTGGGCCCTTTATCGAATATATAAGGGAAAGGAGTTAAATTCCTATATACCACCCTACATATGGAAATATTCCAGGAACAAAAGAGACTTAACATGAAAACACATGTGTTGATACTCTCTGACTTTAGCAAAGACTTTCAGGTATGCACTAATGCTAGTGGGGAAGGAATTGGAGGAGTAATTATATAGGAAGGGAGAGTAGTGAGCATGAATCAAGGAAGTTAAATTCTCATGAGTAGAAATACCCAACTCATGACGTGGAGATCCTTGCAATACTACATGCCTTGGAGTCATGGAAACATTACTTAATTTGTAGGAAATTTGAATTGGGGACAGATCATGAAATGTTGAGATATTTAAAAACTCTACTTCATTTGAACACCAAGAAATAGTGTTGGGTGGATTTTTTTAGAAATTATGGCTATGACATGCTACACATCAAAGGAAAAGAGAATTTAGTAATATATGCCTCGAGTTGGATGCAACACATAGATGAAATTTCCCAAGATCAAACGAATTTGAGGATATGGATAAAGATGCAGTCCAAGGAAGATAAGTGGTACCAAGAGGTATTCCAAGAAATTTTGAGGAGGGAAAATTGGATTGAGAAAAAACTCATGAAGTATGATGACTATCATTTAGTTGAATATGGAGTGTTACTCTAGAGGAATCGAACATATGTGCCAGATTACAAATATCTAAGAAGGTTGGCATTTCATGAAGCACATGATCCCCCCTACTTTGAACACCCTTGATACCAAAGTATGTATCAAAGTATAAATCAATCCATGACTTAAATCATATATTGCAACCTATGTGGCCAAATCCCTAGAGTTCCAACAGATAAAATTGGATCATCATCATCCAATGAAGAAGTTCAATCCCATAAATATACCATCTTAGAAGTGGGAATAAATACACATTGATTTTATTTTGGAATTATCAAGCACTTTTATAGAGTCAATGACTCAATACTGGTGGTAGTCGATTATTTGACAAAAATATCCCATTTAATTTTGGTCAAGACTACTCAACATGCATGCAATATTTCTCTAACTTTCATCGAAGAGGTGTTAAGGTTGCATGGGGCACGAAAGGTAATTGTGACAAACTATGACTCAAAATTGACCTCTAAGTTCTAGTAGAGTTTGTTTTATGAGATTCACAAAAAGATAAGTTTTAGTAGGACCTACCATCCTAAGACAGATGGTCAAAGGGAGAGGGTTAAGATAATTTTGGAAGATATGGTCAATATGTATGTAATTAATCAACCAAGAAATTCAGAGGACTATCATCCCTTAGTAGAACTTTCTACAAAAATAGATACCATGATTCCCTCAAGAAGAGTCCATTTGAAGCTTTGTACAGGTGGAAGTGTAATTCCTTAATTAGTTGGGACAACTTGTAAGAACAACTAACTAAGAAAGTGGAACCCTCAAAGAGATGGAGAACATAGTGAAACAAGTACAACAAAGTCTAAATACTACCCCAAGACAAGGAAAAGAATTGCATAGATAAAAATATATCATAATTGTAATGTACCTAATTCCCTCTATGCACTTTGAGCATATGGGGTACTTATTTTAGCCACTCAAATTAGAACCAATTCACTTAGAAACCAAACTCAATTTTTCTATTATTAACTATTTACTATCAGTAGGTATGTCACTACAGATACTTGCAACCTAAATGTAGCCATTCCATTATTCATGGAACCATAAATCATAAATACAGGATAACAAAGGTAGTTAGAAGAACAAACTGGAAATTAATTCAACCATGACTAACCATAACAATTCATCATTGATTCAATAAAATTCATAGATACAATTAGAAACACTCATCTGCCTAGAATTGTTCACCAACTAGTTATAGAAGAGAGACATTCCACCCAAAAATAGGATCCCTTTTGCACCAGTTCTCTCTACAACAGAGACCACCCCCGAGTTGAGGCTATGAATCCACAAGGCGCACACTCTTCCTATGGTTGGGCTCTAATTTCTCTTCTCACATCCCAATTCCCAGGATCACAATCATTAATTACACTTACAACAATTCCCAATCCACAAACCTCTTCCCCATCAGTCTTCACAACCCAAGAGTCTTCACAACCCAAGGAATGGGATCTTCTTATTTTCTCAGTAGTCCCTTAGGCTATCCCACTCCCCACCATAACTCTAGCATATGATGGCTAGGAAATCTCACTATTGGGATTCCAGATAATTATCAATTGTAGCAAAATTTCCTCAATTACAATCAATATCATTTTTTTCCAACCACACTTCTTTATTAATTTGTTGTTGTATCTTTCATAGTTTGAATTCAGTATACACACAACAATTAACTCTAGGGGAATTTCCCCAATTCCCCAAACAAAGGACACTTCACAAGGTGAATTCCCAATTTTTAAGTAAGTTTGATTCTCTAATTATTGAATAGCATTCCACATTCGAACTCCCCTCTTGAACCTTCAAAATCGAACAACCAAAATAATCACAATAGTTCACTTTCATGGTAAAGGTAAAAATTTTAACATGGCATGAAGAGGCCATGTATCACCTTCATGAACTAATCCCCCCAAGGCTTAATTAATAAACCATAATTAGCTAATAATCAAGGACATGATGAAGTTTGAAAATACTTTGGGTTACCTCCTTTATTAAGGTCCTTTCCTTAGCCTACTCAACCCCCTTGCCTTTCCCCTCTTGTGGAGTCATATCCCCCTTCTTTTTTCCATCTCTTCTGAAATTGGTGATGTACTTTTATTAACATTCAATGTTCGGTTACAAATAACAACATTTTAATTATATTTATTCATCATGTATATACACAACACTGAATTGGGATTCAAAAGTGGGGTATTACATTCCCACCCCGATAGATTTTGCATTTTCCTTGGTGCACATCACCATTATATATAGTTAAAAACAAACCTTTACATCAAAATTTTCAAAATAAATGTGAATATACCTCCCACATTGCATCCTCTAGTTTCCACATTGATTCTTCAGAGATGTAGTGGATCCATTGGACATTTACCTATCCTATGAATCTATTCCTAAGTATTGTAACCTTCCTATCCATTATGCATGGATATACCTGGAAGTTTCCTTCTAGTTCCACTTGAATCAAAGTACAAACAGTGACATGGTTAGGGTCATGAACATATTTTTTCAATAATGCCATGTGAAACACATTATGCACTTTTATGGTAGCAGGAAATGCAAGCATGTATGCAACGGGTCCTATCATATCTAGGATCTCAAAAGGACTACAATATCCAGCTGCCAATTTAGTGCATCTCCCCAACTTTAATAAGCTTTTCTTTGTTTTCACTTTTAGAACACATGCTCTCAAAATTTAAATTTCTATGTTAATTTTCCATTTACCTAAAAATAACTATTTTGCATGTCTTGTGTTTCCTTTAAATTCTACTTGAACTTGACCATTTTCTCTTCCATTTCTCTAATCAATCATGGCTCGAGTACCACGTTGTTTGTTGTATTGTCCCAACTAACTCGAGTACTACACTTTCTTCCATACAGTGCCTCAAATGGACTCATCTTCATTTGATGTTGATATCCATTATTGTAGGAATATTCTACTAGATGCAAGTAATCATCCCACTTCAATGGATTATCCATCACATATATTATTAGCATGTCGTCTATCACTTGATTGAATCTCTTTGTTTTCCCATCTAATTGTGGATAATAGGATTTACTAAAGTTCAAATTTGTACCAAAACCCTTGAATAATCCATTTCAAAAGTTTGAGGTAAACTTTGGGTCTCTATTTGAAATAATTTCCTTAGGTATCCTATGCAACTTGGAAATACCCTTCAAGTAAATCTATGTTATATTAGTTGCCTTATGAGACAAATTAACTAGAATAAAGTGAGGACCTTTGATCAATTTTCCCACCACTACCATTATTGAATCATGTTGCCTTGTTTTCTTGGGAAACTTGGTGATAAAATCAATAGTTACCATTTCAAATTTCCACTATAGAATCGGTAATGGTTGTAGCGACCCTTCTAGATGGTGTTTCCCATCCTTTACTCTTTGACAATCCATGCATGTGACTATATAATCAACCACATCCTTCATTCTTGTCTGAAATATTGACTTTTTATTTTTGCAATTGTCTTATGATAATAGGGATGTCCAACATATGGAACATTATGCGTTTCTTTTAAAACTATCTTCCTTAGTTCATAAGAATTAGGAACATATACTCTATTTTTATGCATAAGAAAAACATTTTCTTCCAACGTATAACCCTCATACTTTTGATGTACATTCTCTTACTGTAACCCTTTCTTGATTTGAAGATAATGTTCATCAAAAGTAACAACATCAAGAATTTTATTCTTCAAATTATATTTGCATATACTAATGGTTGTATTATGCATTGCATGTACTCTTCTATTGAGTGCATCAATAACATTGTTTTCTTTCCCTCTAATATGTTTAATATCAAATTCATATTCCTTAAGAAATTCCAACCATCTTATTTTCCTGACATTTAAATTATGTTGCTCAAATAAATATTTCAAACCAGTGTGGTATGTTCTTAACTCAAACGTTCTCTCCATCAAGTAATGTCTCCACATATTTAGCACATGAACTATTGTAGAAAGTTCTAAATCATGTGTGACATAATTATTTTCATGCTCTGTAAGCTTCCTGGATTCATAAAAAATCACATGTCCATTTGGAGTAAGTACTCCACCCAATTCATCTTTGCAAGCATTTGTACAAATTGCAAATTCTTCATTTGGGTCAGCAATCTTAAAAATTGGTGCATTAGTAAGAAACTATTTTAATAGTTGGAAGCTTTCTTCACACTTTGGTGTCCATTCAAATTTAAATCTCTTATTTCGTAAACATGTAATGATATGAGCAATGTTGGAAGATCCTTCTATGAATCTTTTGTAGCATCCCACAAGCCCCATGAATTACCTTACCTCGGCTATGTTCTTAGGTGTAGGCCATTCCTTAATAACTCCAATATTCTCTATATCAATCAGTATTCCTTACTTAAATATGATGTTTCCCAAGTAATGAATTTGAGTCTGATAAAAGGAACATTTGTTTGTCTTCACATAAAATTGATCTCTCTTGGTACTTTTAGTAATGACATCAAGTCTTCTTCATGCTCCTCTTCCAAGTTTGAATAAATAAGAACATCAGCTAGGAATCTAGTGACAACCTTATCCAAGTAATTTATGAATATTCCATTCATTAAGCACATGAAATTTGTTGGTGCATTTGTTAGTCCAAATGGCACCACTACAAATTCATATTTCCCATAACTGGTGTTGAAATATTTCTTATTTATGTCTTCATCCTTTATCCTTATCTGATGGTAGCCTGACCTCAGATATATCTTTGAAAATATATTTTCTCCTCTTAGTTGATCAAATAGATAATCAATTCTTGGTAAAGGATATTTATTTTTCACAGTGACCTTATTCAACGATCTAAGCTCAATGTATAGTGGTAAATCCCCATATTTCTTCTTCACAAAGAGTGTTGGCACTCCCCAATGAGAGACACTTGGGCATATATACCCCTTGTTTAACAAATCTTCTAATTGCATTTTCATCTCCTTCAATTTGGGTCTACTCATTTTGTATGGAGTCTTAGATACTGGAGTAGCTCTAGGAATCAAATTGATATATAAATTAATATCTCTTTTTGGTGTTAAAACTGGTATCCCCCAAATACATCTGCATATTCTTGCAACACTAGAAATTCCTCAAGATTTGTTCTTATACACTTTCCTAACTCTTCCTCATGAGATGCATAAAATTGAAACCCTTTCCTGAAGCATCTCTTCAGCTGTAAGGATGAAATATCCCTTATAAAATGGGTTTGGGAATTCCTTTCATTGTCCTTTTTTTTCCTTCTTCATCAAGACAAGTGAAAGTATTATTATGACAATGTAGGGTAGGATGATGCACATCCAACTAGTCCATTATAATAAGAACATCATATGAACCATGTGGTATTATGTTCATGTCTACAAAAGTGTTGACGCCATCCATATCTAATGGGTAACCTTGACAATTTCATTAATTTTCTTTTTAGTCCCAGTATCCAATTGAACCAACCATGATTTCTCATGCTTACGTTTTTTCAAATGAAATATTTCAATCAAATCAGGGGCAATGTAACTATGACTTGCTCCTGAATCAATTAAAATTGCAATAGGTTGACTGGTAATCTTACCTTCAACCTCAATCACTTGTGATTAAGGATCCGCCTGATAATTTTCCAGGGTGGCATATATTCTTGGGATGTTCCAGCCCACATATTCCACTATAGTAGCCTCGTATATGTTTTTCACATTCCTCATTTTTCGTCTGTTTGAGGGAAATATTGGTATAGATGGTTTCCTTCACATCCTCAACATTTTATTGGCTACCTTTCCCTAGTCCCCAAGTATTATGCCATTTTAGATCCACTTTGAGTTGGTTGGCTCAATTTATATGTATTAGGACTATTCCTAAAGAAAGGAGGTTGAAATCCCCTCTCCCTTTGATCTTGCTTGTATTTTTTCTTATCTCTCCAAGACTTTTAAAAATATGATTTTCCTTTACTATGGTCATACAATTATTTATCCTTCTTGATAGTCTCTTCAAAAGTATTAGGTTCATCAATCTAAATTGTATCTTTGTGTTGAAATAATGTAACTGTGAAGAGTATTCTTATCATTATTGTTATTTTATTATTAGGATTAATCCCCATTGTGGATTAATCATGTCGGTAATTGTAATAGGACCAAATCCCCTTTTGTGGATTGGTCATCAGACAATTATAATAGGCAGAATAAGAAGTCAGCCCCAGTAGTTATTATTGAGACCTAGAATTAAATTAAAGGTGGGTTTACCCACCCAGAGTGAGAGGTTGGCCCTTCCAGCAAAACCCCTTCACATGTGCCAGTCTTGTATATATAGAGAGGTTAGCGCTTCACTTTATCACACAACTCACTTGCTCATTTTCTTAAGAGGCACACTGCAATTACCAGTTGGAGAGAGGAGAAGAAGAGTGGCGCATCTTTTGGGGAGGACTATCTATATTGGTTTGAGTTATCTCTTGAACATTGTATTGGCAATTTATGATAAGGAAGTTTTTGTTGGGTTTTCTTCCCCTAGAGGGTTTCCCAGGATAACTGTTGTGTCTCTTGTGAATGTGTATTTCTTAGTGATCTTGTTCTTACGATGCTCTTATCTATTGAAATGCAAAGAACTATAATAATGGAATAAACATTAACATGGTATCAGAGCCAACCTGAAGGAAGCTTATTTCGCAAGAGGAAAAACGTCACTGTTACCGTACCCAAAAATTAGGGTTTTGCAAAAGTGAATCTTTTCAGCTCCCCAACCACCTAGAAAGTTGTGCCCTCCCCCAAGGATCAATTTGGCACCTAGAGCGCACATTTTCAGTGGCTGGATCTTCCGGAAAGTGAAGCCCTAGTTTCACAAAAGTACCAGAAGTACTAGAAAACCAGTACTAGAAGTACCAGAAGTACCAGAAAACCAGTACCAGAGTACTAGAAGTACCAGAAGCACCAGTCCAGAAATCTGCAGATCAGATTTGAAGGGGTAAAAATTGGATTTTCTCAGATCCAAGTGTACCAAGCTACTCGCCTCAGCCAAGCGCACGTCCTGGTAAGGTCAAAATTTGATTTTAAGCATTTTCAATTTTTGGTCATTTTCATAGCCTCAAGTACAAGATGTTTGGAAGCACAAAGCTTGTTGAGAAACTAGAAGGTATAGACAACTTTCATGCCTGGAAGTATAGGATCGGTCTAATCCTTGCAGAGAATGACCTAGCAAAATTTATCAAAGAAGAAGTGGAGGAACCTGAAGATGCTGTAGAGAAAGCGAAGCATCAGAAAGGCTCAATCAGGGCTCAAAGAATCATTGTAGATTCAATCAAAGACCACCTGATCCCGTATGTATCGTCCAATAAAACTCTGAAGAAAATGTTTGACTCTCTAAGAAAACTATATGAAGGAAAGAACATCAATCGAAAGATGAATCTAAGATCTCAATTGAAGAATACCAAGATGCAGAAAGGAGAAATGATTCAAGAATATTTCTCCTGAATCTCAGAAATAAAAGAAAATTTAAAAGCGATTGGAGACACCATCGATGAATACGAATTCGTAATAACGACCCTAAATGGTCTCACAAGACCTTGGGATGCTTTCATCCAGTCTGTACGTGCCAGAAAGGAGAAACTACAGTTTGAGATCCTATGGGAAGAATGCATCCAAGAAGAGACAAGGGTAGCCAATCGTGAAGCACTACTAGCAAGGGATGATGATCAAGCCCTAGTTACTCATACAAAAGGAGGAAGGAAGAAACCCTACTTTAAAAGGGAATCTCATAGAGAACTGCAACCATCAAACAAATTCAACAACCAAGAATCTCATCCAATAAATTTTCAGAAGAAAGGACAATGCAAGGGACGAGATCTCTCATCTATACAATGCTATCATTGTGATAAGATGGGACACAACACAAATTCTTGTCCAGTCAGAAGAGAATAATACAAGAGGAAGCACAAAAGGCAACATGCTCACATAGCCGAAGATGAAGAACCACCTATGAAGATGATTAAGGACCATGTCTTGATCTCAGCTCTCTCAGGATCTGTATCACCTGGAGAGGACACATGGATCATTGATAGCAGTGCATCAAAACATATGATGGGTAAGAAAAATACTCTCTCTTGTATTTCAGAAAAGAAGTTTTCTCAGAAAGTGACTCTTGGAGATGATTATCAATATCCCATCAAGGGAGTAGGAGAATCAAACTACAAGCTAGATTCAGAAAACTCAATAACAATGAAGGACGTACTTTATGTATCGGGCTTAAAGAAGAACTTACTCTCCATATCAACTTTAGACAAGAAAGGCTATAGAGTTTCCTTTATAGATGGAGAAGTTCTTATGTGGGCTAAGGGAGAAACCTTAAATGAAGCAATCGTCATCGAAACTGGAGAAAATGGCTTATACAAGCTGAAGGGTCACCTAGAAACTGCCATGACCCATTCCATTGAAAACTCATGCGAACTTTGGCATAGAAGATTGGCCCACATCAACTACAAGGCGCTACCATACATATGCAAAGTTGTCATAGGTTTACCAGAACTCAAGGTTGATCAGGAAGGCATATGCAATCGATGCGCGCAAGGGAAGAATATCAAGAACCCTTTTCCAAAAAGGGATAGAAAAGTAGAAGGAGTATTGGAACTCATTCATTCAGACGTGTGTGGCCCAATTCCATCATCCTCCATTAGCAAGTATGTATAGTATGTATCCTTTATTGATGACTATTCTCGTAAGACCTGGATATATTTCTTAAAATCTAAAGATGAAGTATTCAGTAAATTCAAGGAATTCAAAGCCTTGATAGAGAATCTTTCTGAAAGAAAGATTAAGATACTCA
>ML795050.1:22989-35261 GCA_009831015.1 Picea engelmannii | reverse complement strand
AACTTAAATGTAGCCATTCGATTTTCATGAAACCATAAATCATAAATGTAGACTAACCCAGGAAATCATAAGAATAAATTGGAAATTAATTCAACCATGACATAACCATAAAAATTTAGTATTAGTTCAACAAAATTCATAGATACAGTTAGGAACTCTTATATGACACTTATATATTTAGAATTGTTCATCAACTGGCTATAGAAGAGGGACATTCCACCCAACCATGGGCTCCCTAATACACCAGTTCTCTTTGCAACGGATTCCACCCCTAAGTTGAATCTATGAATCCATACGGGGCACACTCTTCCTATGGTTGGCTCTAATTTCTCTTCTCACAGCCCAATTTACAAGATCACAAACATTAATTACACCTACAATAATTTCCAATCCACATCCCTCTTCCCCATAAGTGTGCATGACCCAAGAAATGGGATTCCCTTCTCTACTCAACAGTGCCTCAAGCTATCCCACTTCCCTCCAGGGCTTTAGCACAGGCTATCCTAGAAATCTCACTACTGGGTTTTTAGGGAATTATCAATTATAGTGAAATTTCGTCAATTACAACAAATATCATTAAGTACAACTAAAATTCTCTACTAATGCATTGTTGAAGTCTTCACATTTTGAATTAAGTATGAACACAACATTTTGATCTAGGGAAATTTCTCCAATTCCCCAAATGAAGGACAGTTTCCAAGGTAAATTCCCAATTTTCTAGTAAGTTAGACTCTCTAATAATTGAATGATAGTCCACATTAGAACTCCCCTCTCAAACCTTGAAAATAAAACAACCACAATTAATTCACAATAGTTTTCTTGCATGGTAAAGGTAAAAATTTTAATTGCATAGCATAAAGGGGCCATATATCACCTTCCTACATTAATCCCCCCAAGGATTAATTAAGTCATAATTAGATTTAATCAAGGACATAATGATGTTTTAAAATACTTTGGGTTAACTCCCTTACTAAGTTCTTTTCCTTAACCTACTCAACCCCCTTGTCTTTCCCCTCTATGGAGTCATAGCCCACTATCCTTCTCTTTTGTAGTTGGTGATGTACTTTTATTAATATTCAATGTTCGGTTACAAATTACATCATTTAGCTTATAACCATTCATCATGTATATACACAAAAATGAACCAAGGATCAAAACTGGGGTATTACAAGAACAATTTTTCAAAGTTGGAGAGAAAATGTTCCTTAAAGTCAAGTCAAAAAGGAGTTCACTGTGTCTGGGAAAATGGAAGAAATTGACACCAAGATATTGTAGACCTTTTGAGATTTTGGTGCAAATGGGCGTAGTTGCTTACAAATTGGCTTTACCACCACATGTGAAGATTCATGGTGTTTTCCATATATCCTTACTTAAGAAATATGTGCTTAACCATATATTGGGTTTTGATGCTATACATAGGAGGGGCACAAGGGAGTTTCTCACCAAACCCTTGATGATCATCATGACTAAACAACAACACCCATAGAATATAGTTATATAATGGATCAAGGTTTGTTGGTAGAACTACTCATAGGAATATGACACTTGGCAATTATAGTCAAAGATGAGAAAGCTGTATCCTCATTTGTTTAGTGATGATTTGGATTTGGGGTTGTAGCCCTTTTCAGAGGGAGGGGAGTGTAACACCCCTAGATGTTCTATTGACCCTAACTTTTGTTAGTTATTAGTTATTTTTACACATTTTTATGTTGGTTAGGGGATGATGTTTTGGACTCATTATCCCCTTGTTGATTTTCCCTCTATTGATGTTGACTTATATTGAATAATGAAACATGTCGGGTTACTTAATGATTGTTACTTTTTTTATGGCATATGTTGTTGAACACTTATTCTACTTTAATATGGAATATACATGAACTCCCAATAGTGTGATTTCTTATTATGATGCATTTTAACCCATGATTATTATGTTGATTCATGTTGTGTGTGTGTGTGTGTGTGTGTGTACTAGCATCATTGGAAAAGTCAACCTTCTACAAGTTAAGACATTGAATCATAAAGAGGTTGGGAATTGTATCCAAGGGAAAGGGGCTTACCAAATAAGTGTTCAACAACATATGCCATAAAAAAAGTATCCGAGGAGCCCAAGGAAGGGAAAAGACTTGAAAAATTCCTTCCAAAGTTAACCTATATAAAAAACCGCTAGGGGATAAGCTATAAATAACCTTTTACCCACTTTTTGGTACTTGTAAGATTGACTCTAAGCCAAATTTCACCCAAGATCAATTTGGTAGGGATAGAGAAAGATAAACAACATTCGTGGGGAAGAATTTTCTACACCTTTGGGAGGTTAGAAAAGAGAGTGCAACCTTGTGTGAGGAGGTTGGCCAAGGGAGGAGGATGATTGAGAATTTTGCGTTGAGGAGTAGATTTGATTTCTAATTGTCACTTATTAGGAAAGTAGTCTAATAGTTATTCTAATCCTAGTCTGTTTGGATTAATGACGTTGGGAGTGTACTTCCCTAACCAGGGGTACTAATGCTCATTTTTTTTTTCTATTATTAATTTTTTGGCCCTTGGGATGCCATTACCAAGAATGGTACTTTCCTAACCAAGGGTACTCATTAAGGGCTAGGGTGGTAGTAAGATCCTTTCAAAGGAGTGTAACTACCATTTGCAATACTTAACCAACTAAGAGAATTCATCAAGGGATTGAGTGGTGTTGATTTAAAATATTGTTTTACGTTCTTGAGGTCAACCTCATGAGGATATGAATACCCCTGCATTTTTAGAGAGGTGGTACTCCTCTTGTTCTTATAATTCCAAGAAAATAAAATGAAACAAAACAAAATCTAAGAAGGACCAGACTTTGTATTTACAGTCACATTCAAGGAAAACAACACCTGAGATTTGGGACTAGGTGTTTTAAAAAGAAACTCATATATACAATATTTACAATGTGAATAGATAAAATGCATACATAATATAAAGAAATGATATATCCATCACAACATTCATCAGAACTAATATATTAGCTTATATCAGTTCATATGATATTAGTCTCCCATGAATACCAATCCTTTTACACCACTTCCCAACAGCTATGTGCATGCCATGCACAACAAACTTAGGGTTGTTGCACCACTCCATCTAAGTCAATTGATGGTTTCCATCGTTCTGATGATTTCTTATTCTTGGTATTAACTTTTTCTAACAATATTTTCTTGGTTTCGCGATTGTATGTCGCGTGGTGTAGGGTGATGGATTCCTCTTCAAATATTTCAGGATCATGGGTCATCATAGAATCAACAATTTCTCTTGTCTCTAACAGCCTTTGTGTAGACTAGACAAGTTCATCATTGATCCCATCCTTTTCCATTGCATGAGGACTTTCCTGGACTTTTGGTGCATTTATTTCCACTGATGATATATTTCTTTTTCTTTTTACATGAGTGTATGCAATATGTGTTTTCTCAAGACTTTTCCTTGGTGGGTTTTTGTCTCCACCGTCATTTGATCCTCCAATTGATGTTTTTCTAGTATCCATTCCACTGGTCCTACTCTTCATTCATGATAGAGTGCTTCTTTGAGATGTTGTTGGAGAATTGGGGTTTTGATTTGTTATTTCTCTGCCATGTTCTTGGAGTCCTTCATTTGTACTATTTACTTCTCATATGTCGTTTGAATTTTGGTAGGCCGCTAATTCTAGATATCCAAGTTATCTTCGCCACCTTATCAAAATTGTTCAATTCTGATGAAGTGTGAAGAATACCCTACTAATTGCATATGTGTATTGAATTTGTTGTCTAAATCAAAACCCTCAACAAAGTTTGCTTCCTTCAAGCCCATATGTTCATGATGTCCTGCCAATTCATTTAGGTGAGTTATATGTTTAACAATGTAATTCTTGATTTTCCATGGTAAGGGTATAAACTATATTTTCCTTTTATCATGGGAGAAGTGGGCCCAAGTCTTGTATTGCCTGCATGCTTCTCCAACAAAGATTTTATCTGATGTATAGAATGGTAAAAGGAAAGACTTATCCTTACTACCAAATATTCTAATTGCAGTGAATTCTTCGGACAATTCATAAATTCCTTTTCCAGTGAGAAAGACAGTTGCTTCTAAGGATAGCCTTGGTGTGCTCTATATAAATATCAACCTTTTGAATTCTGAGATGAAATTGTTGTGAACTGGGTAGAAACTGTATTGGGCTTTATGTCTATACAAAAGTGAATACCATTCATAAATTGGTTCTAACTTAAAATCCACATGTTTTTCCCGAGGCAAATCTTTAAAAACATGGCCATAAGCAATGGAGAAAATGAGGTAAGAAGTCATATAGAACTGTTGAGTCTTTTTGAGGTTATTTAGTTGGATAGAAATTTCACTTGAGATGAGATAATCCCAATCGATGATATCTTTTTCATGCAGGACATAATGCATAACATATATAACATTTCTTGTTACAAACATAGTAGATTCCAAACCAATAATGTGGGAAAATAGCCAAGAAAATTCTTTGTACAAGTATTTTAGCGAACTTACCTTAATTCTAGAAGTACCAGGGTTACAGGTTGGATCTTCCAAATAGTTGCTCAACGGTATATTCCATCCCTTGTGTTTCTTCATAAATTCATCATCTTCCTCGCTCTTGAATCGCATAGTTGGTGCAGAGAGTCGTAGCATTTTAGAAAATGTTGAAGGAGCTAGAGAAATGGGTTGATGACCTTGCATTTGAATTATTCTTTTTTCAGAGACAAATTTATTTTTGCACCATTGAACAATCTCTTTCATGTCAGTTACTTCTGGAACACATCCTGCCAATGTTATTCCTGAGGTCCAGATTAGGTTCATCTTCTTCTCAGCTAGAGAAAGAGACTTGCCGTACTTATATGCCCTGGACCATTGGAACTGTTGATCTTCATGACCCAGTGTGTTCAATGTATCTCCACAAAACACTTCTTCTTACTTGACATATTTTATGCTTTTTACAAAGGTTGTGTTATTGTCGATACTCACAAGTTGGCATTTTTTATTTTATTAAATTCCACTATGTATTTCCTTAGTAGCTCAATCGATCTTAGATCATGCTTTAAATGTCATCAGTTTTCATGGGACTTGGATTTATTGTGACCCTTAATCGATGTATTATGCATTAATAATGACATTATGCTTTTACGAGTGGCGGATGATGTGGAAAGGGTAATAAATATGATGAGAAGTGGTGATGTGATGGTATGATGGACAAAAAGTGTTAAGTATGAAGGTGCAAAATGATGTATGGGAAGTGCTAAGTGTATAACATGGAAATGCGAAGTTGCGGGGTTGTGGACCTAAATGTTTGTGAGCACATCTTTGAGAAAGGGTAACAATGCCCGCATTGAGATTGCGAATATGGTTAAGTGTTGAGAGAGATGTGGACTTGCTAACCTACGAACGTGTATACAAGGAAGATGTAAGGAGGAGTAAGGAATTCCACTCCAAAATGAAAAATATGGCTAAGTATGAAAAGAAGTGAAAAGTGGAAAGTGAATGCGAACTTGCGGAGGTGGAGACCTAAGAAAGAGTTGAGGGATGGTATGTAGCTCTGCATCCACATTGCTTGAATTTGACTAGGTACCAAAAGAAAATGGAAAAGGAAACAAAGTAAAGTGTTTTGGTGAGTGAAAAGTTGCGAACCTGGGTAATTTTAAAAAGTTTAACAATTGTTATACAAATCCGTATCCGCATTTTAAAAAAATGACGAAGTATAAAATATGGAAGTGAAACAAAAGGTAGTCAAAGGTAAAAGATGAGAAAGGTCAATAATGTGAATGCGGGCTTATGGTACCAAGGGTTTACAGACACATGGATTTGAGATTTTTGTTAGTCCACTCTGCATTATTCGAAAAAATGACTAAGTACTTGGAATTTCTGGTATGGGAAAAGATAGGAAAAGAAAATAAGCGAGAAAACGACTAAGAAAAATCCTAAGAATGACTAAAATGAAAAACACTAAACTGACCAAAAATGTTGATCAACAAGTGGTAGTAAGATCTCTACACACCATAATCCAAAGAGGTTTTGGGGGTACTGTAATTCCAAGAGTCTCTCCACCACACTTTGGTTGATCAACTGGATGCTTAATCAATATTCTATGAGTTGAGCGAGTCATTTGTTGAGTGCTTCATGTTCCCATCCATCACCTCATTGAGCTTAAGCCCTACTCGAGGTGTAGCACCTGGTTCAAGTGACTACATTGGTTGGGTGGAAAATCAACCCTTGGGTGTGATTTCCCCCTTCACTGACAGTTTGTTGTGAAGTTCTAGTTTCAACTAGTGGTTAGACTTCGTTGATGCAAGGGACTAAACGTACTTAATTTTTATTTTTTTGGTCATCGTTATAGTTATTATTGATGATGTTGTTTTGTTGTAATTATGATAGTATTGTTTAATAGTAGAATGGCATTAGTAGTTAAATTTTTATACTATTCTTTAGAATTTGTTCTAGGTTGAACTAAGTTACTTGCTTGAATTCTTAGAAAAGGAGCCGAGGGGTGTGATTTACCAAGCACATAACACACCTGTATATATATGTGTGTGTGTGTGTGTGTGTGTGAGAGAGAGAGAGAGAGAGAGAGAGAAAGAGAGAGAGAGAGAAAGAGCGTGATTGGTGGAAATGATTAAATTAGAGCGCAATATAGTGTGCATTGTTTTCAACATTTTTGTTTATGATTTGTATTTATGTATATCACTATCATATTTCTCATCATTACCTTGCATTCTATATCATTACCTTGCATTCTATATATAGAAATATTATAATGCACATTAAATGCTTTATAACAAGTTTAAAAAACATGAAGGAATAATAGGATATATCTAAAATAATTTCAAATCAAATGCAGGGGGAAAGAAGCTCACTAGCATTGACCCATCTTAATGATGGAATCTATAAAGCATTGAGAGTAAGAGGATTTATGGAGGTTCCAATCCCAATGTTTCACATCTTGAGGAGTCAATCCAAATAAAAAATTGGAATGAAAAACATTGGACACCTAGATAAATATGATTCCTTTGGAAACGTTATTGATTTCATCTTTAAGATGTATCAATACTAGTGATATAAGATCCTCAAGTTTAAAAAACATGAACGAATAATAGGAGATATGTAAAATAATTTCAAATCAAATGCAGGGGAAAGAAGCTCACTAGCATTGACCCATCTTAATGATGGAATCTATAAAGCAAAAGAGTAAGAGGATTTATGGAGGTTCCAATCCCAATGTTTCACATCTTGAGGAGTCAATCCAAATAAAAAATTGGAATGAAAAACATTGGACACCTAGATAAATGTGATTCCTTTGGAAACGTTATTGATTCCATCTTTAAGATGTATCAATACTAGTGATATAAGATCCTCAAAGGACTTTAAACACGATGTATCAATACTAGTGATATAAGATCCTCAAAGGACTTTAAACACAAGAAATGTCTTTTCTATTAATTAGTAATTTTCTTTTGATTAATTATAAGAAGTTACAAACTCCACTCCAACTTCAACTCCACATTACATGGTATTGACCCACTTTACTAAGTAGGGAAGAGATTTGAACCTTGCATCCCCAAAGCAAGACCAATGCATTTACCCATTCACCATGGGGTAATAGTTGGACAAATATGTCATCATAATATGCAACATAATTTTATCTTCATTGGTATCAAATTTTTGGCATATAAATATTCTTAAAAAATCAATTACAAAAAGATGCCTCCTCTAGGGCGTGTATTTACCAAGGTTGAGTTTCATGTGCTAAAATGAAGAGAGATTAGCAAAGAAAATCCAAAAAGGCGAGGGGTCAAATCTTAAAAAGGAAGGGGGAGTAAAATGAAGAGAGATTAGCAAAGAAAATCCAAAAATGTGAGAGGTCAATTCTTTAAAAAGAAGAGGAAGGGGAGAAGTGTTAAAAGGGTAGGTGAAGGAGAGATGGGTAGAAGAGGGTGAAGTTAAAATTAAAAAAAAAAAAATAAGAAAGAAAAGGGGGAAATTAATAATGTGGAGATGATAGAATTTGGAAGGAATGAAAAATAAATAGAATTAGGAAGAAGTCATGAAGGGGATGATAAAGAAAATGAGGTAAAATAAAGCTTTAGGGAAGAGGGTATAGTAGATGAAAAGAGTATTGAATGGTGAACTTAATGGGAGGGCATTAATGAGGATATTCTCAATTGTTGAGATCTCAATCTCAATCGTGTAAATGATTTTTAACATTATAATTAATTAGGTTTGTAATCATTTTACAATTTATAACTAAATTTGTAGTAATCTTCACAAAAAAAAAATTATATTAGTATTTGTATTGTTTTCGTATTGTATTTCTAAAAATTCTATTAGAATAATGTTGTAGTTTGGAAAGCGTATTCCTTCCCTAATAAGCCAGGAAAAATGTTGCAATTTTATAAGATTTTTGGCTAGGTAGTTTTGAAACAATGCTCTACTATAGCAGATTTCATAGGACTGTTATGGCAAGTATCAACAATATTTTCCTTGAGCCTCGTCTTAGTGCATCTACCTATATCACTGGAAGCATCAACAATATTGTTCTTATTTTAAATCCATCCCCGCTTGAAACGAATGCTCTGTTGTGAATACTTCACTACTTTCATATTTCCCCATTGCAGTCTTGACTATCTCCAACAACTTAAGAAACCTGCATGAGCCTTTGAGATCCCACATTGTTAAAATGCTTAGATGGTCCTCTATATCCCATTGTATGGTGGCAGCCTCTGACAAAGTTTTGTGGATGTTTATTATTGCTTGATGAGCCTTGTTTGGTCTTATTACAAGCAAACAGATCCAGAGGGGAGCAAATCTGTTGAATTTTCACTATGCTAGGCTCAAGCATGAACTTTATTTCAATTTTAGCATTTAATTGAACCATAACCAAATGCAACTACACCATTAACAATTGTTGCAATAACCATGATCACAAGAAGAAATACCATGTACAAGAACACAAGAAATATCCTGGGAAACTCTTCTCAACAAGGGAAGAAAACCCAACAACCCTTTGCTATATTCTCAAGAGAAAGACCTCCCACAACATAGACCTAGCACACAAAAGGGTGCTCTCCAAAACCAAGAAGCTAGCACCGAAGACAGGTGCGCACTTCAACCCTAGAATATATACTTGCTGAAATTTCCAAAATCACATGTGTGTTGTATTTCCTCAATGGGGAAATGACCTTTATTTATACTAGACTGGACAAGCCAAAAATGGTATCTATTGGCACAACAGGGTCGACCTCAATAACTCAAAATATAATTAATAATTACAATATTAATTATCTTTTACATTAACTATCTTTCACTTTATGGTGGGGGGCGACATGTACCCTTTACATCAAAATTAAGGTTACAGGTAAATCTTATTCTTAGACAATATAGCAAGGGATCTCACACACCTGCTAGTGCTCATCCACAGGGATGTCCTATTCAACAGATATGTATCTCACTGGGTCTCACAGAAGAATCATCTGGAAGAAATGGATCTCACACACCCACTAGTGCTCAGCTACTAGGGGCACGTCCACCTGTGCTCAGCCACAGGGACGTCATACTCAAAAAATCTCTATCTCACTGAGTCTCATAGGAGAATCATCTGGAGTACCACATCGTCTCAATTCTCTACACAGAGGAGAATGATACACCCATCAAATGGGCACCTTCACCCCTCATAGGGGTACACATTGTTTCATCTCAAACGACACACCCATCTCATGGGCATCCTCACCCCACACAGGGGCATACACATCGACACACCCATTTCATAGGCATCCTCACCTCACATAGGGGCATACACATCGACACACCCATCTCATGGGCATCCTCACCCCAAACATGGGCACACAACGTTCCATCTCAATCTCCGAGAGGAACGACACAACCATTTCATGGGCACACCCAACTCATGGGCTCTCTCACAGACCGACTCACTCAGTTTGTGTCCTAGAGGATGTCTCATGAAGATGTAATCATCAACACTCCCTCTCAACTAGGGAGACATTCTCCACCAGGCCAAATCTCTCACAGAAGTACTCAAACTTCATCTTGACAAGCGGGTTGGTGAAGATATCTGCACTCTTCTCATGTGTAGGAATGTATTGCACATGTACTGCTTGTTGAAATAATGTAACAGCAAAGAGTATTCTTATTATTATTGATATTTTATTTATAAGATCAATCCCCATTATGGATTGATCATGTTGGATATTGTAATAGGACCAAATCCCCTTTTGCGGATTGGTCAATAGACAATTATAATAGGCAGAATAAGAAGTCGGCCCCAGCAGTTAATAAGAAGACCCAGAAATATAATAAAGGTGGGTTTACCCACCCAGATTGAGAAGTCGGCCCTACCAGTGAAGAGACACTTCACACGTGCCAGAACTTGTATAAATAAAGGAGGCTAGCACCTCATTTGAACATAACTCGCTTGCTTAGTTTGAGAGACAAGTTCTAATCTGTTACCGACAAAGGAGAGAGAGAGTGGCGCATATCTTGGGAGAGGATTTTCTGTTTTAGCATAAGATCTATTGGCATTGTATTGGCTATTTATATTAAGAAATTTTTGTTGGGTTTTCTTCCCCTAGAGGGTTTCCCAGGATAAATGTTGTGTCTCTTGTGAATGTGTATTTCTCAGTGATCTTGTTCTTATGTTGCTATTATCTATTAAAATGCAAAGAACTATAATAATGGCATAAACTTTAACATGGTATTAGAGCCAAGCTGAAGGAAGCATATTTCACAAGAGGAAAAACTTCACTATTGCAGTAACTGCAAATTAGGGTTTTTCAAAAGTGAATCTTTTCAGCCCTAAAACTATCTAGAAAGTTGCGCCCTCCCCCAAGGATCATTTTGGCACCATCAACGCACCTTTTTAGTGGCTATATCTCCCAGAAAGTAAAACCCTAGTTTCACAAAGTACCAGAGTACCAGAAGTACTAGAAGCACCAGCCCAAAAATCCGCAGATCAAGTTTGAGGGGGTAAAAGTTGGATTTTCGAAATTCCAACTACACCAGCTAACTCGCCTCAACTCAGCGCATCTATCCCCTGGATCAAATTTTCAAAATTCGAAGTTTGAAAAATTAGGGTTTCCTCATGAAACCCTAAGCTCCAGTTGCAGTTGTAGTTTCAGAACCAGTTGCAGTTGCAGCCGTAGAACCAGTTGCAATCACCCTTGAAGTTATCCCAAGAGTTGGCAATGATTACCGTTGCTACCAGATGGAGCCGTTACCTGCAAATGCTATCAGAGGTATGTACTTACATATGTTTAATGGTTAAACCCTAAAGAGTATTTGCAGGAGAAGGGATCTCTTGCTATAGATCCAGAAGGATCTCAAGATCCAACACATTCAGAGGAATGATGCAACCTAGGTGTGATTATTCTGATATGCATCTATTTTTCATGACATTATTTTAATCAGTGTTGCATGTTGAAGCTATGATCAAATTATTAGAAGGATTGAAAGTTGATCATAGAGCTTATCCTCTAACCTAAACTTATGTCAAGATAGTGTATTGTCTCAGTACAGAAAACAGGTTCAAGAAAGCACTCGTCATCTTGAGTGAAGGAGACTTGGAAGAAAAGCAAGCACTCATTCCCGAAGACAAGGCTCCAGGTTTGATTAAATCAAGTTGATAAGATTCAAAGGTACACATGACAAGTTGATGACTATAGTTGAGATAACAGTCTTTGTAAAAGTATTATACCTAATAGCATGTGAGCATATAGAGGTATATGCTTTGTCTGATACAACTAACACCTCCTCTAGGAAAAAACCTCGTGTGTTAGTTCCAGGTTGCCATGGAAGAATGCTTGGTCACAACACTATGAGAGTGTTGACCTCATTTCATATTGTATTCCTTACCTTTAATCTCTGCTTCAGATAAATTATAAGTGATAGCTCTAAATGAGCTATTGTGATGATTGTTCGTGCTATTGCTTTATATTATCAAGAAGGATATTATTCTTGCTTGTTGTTTTGTTGACCTTGCTCCAGGTCACATGATGAAGCTATAACGAAGGTTGCAAAAGGCAACGTGCTAAAGGAGAGACCGTAAATGAAGCAATCATCATTGGAAGAGAAGAAGGTAGCTTGCATAAGCTATAGGGTCACTCAGATGCTGCCATGACCCATGCCATTGAAGAATCTTGGCATTGAAGATTAGCTCACTTCAACTACAAGGTGCTACCCTACATATGCAAAGCAGTCACAGGTTTACCAGAACTCAAAGGTGACCATGAAGGCGTATGCAATGGATGTGC
>ML795050.1:3717-19969 GCA_009831015.1 Picea engelmannii | reverse complement strand
ACCTAGTTGTTAGACGTAAAGCAAGATGATTCCTTGCTTTTGACCTCGTTGTTAGACGTAAAGCAAGATGATGATGTGTTCCTTGCTTCTGACCTAGTTGTTAGACGTAAAGCAAGATGATTCCTTGCTTCTGACCTTGTTGTTAGAGACGTAAAGCAAGATGATGATGTATATCTTGCTTTTGACCTAGTTGTTAGACGTAAAGCAAGATGTGACTAACACTGAGCTACCAGCTTATCAGTTGTGACATTGAGCCAGTGTAGTACTGTGATGTGCCAGCCTAGTGTTGTGATGAGGTATCATTTTTTATACTGATACATATTGATGCAGATGATGATTGCATTCTTTCGAGAATGACGATGCTGCTGATGAAGAAAACTTCCCATGATTTATAGATACGCCATCCAAGATGATATTGATGATGTTGTCCTCCTACCTGATGTTGTTGATGATGTTGTCCTCTCTCTCTCGCATGATGTTGCTGAAGAATACCCTTCTTGTTAAGGGGGGGTGTTGAAATAATGTAACTGCAAAGAGTATTCTTATTATTATTGATATTTTATTTATAGGATCAATCCCCATTGTGGATTGATCATGTCGGATATTGTAATAGGACCAAATCCCCTTTTGTGGATTGGTCAACAGACAATTATAATAGGCAGAATAAGAAGTCAACCCCAGCAGTTAATAAGAAGACCCAGAAATATAATAAAGGTGGGTTTACCCACCCAGATTGAGAAGTCAGACCTGCCAGTGAAGAGACACTTCACACGTGCCAGAACTTGTATAAATAAAGGAGGCTAGCACCTCATTTGAACATAACTCGCTTGCTCAGTTTGAGAGACAAGTTTTGATCTGTTACCGACAAAGGAGAGAGAGAGTGGCGCATATCTTAGGAGAGGACTTTCTGTTTTAGCATAAGATCTCTTGACATTGTATTGGCTATTTATATTAAGGAAGTTTTGCTGGGTTTTCTTCCCCTAGAGGGTTTCCCAGGATAAATGTTGTGTCTCTTGTGAATGTGTATTTCTCAGTGATCTTGTTCTTATGTTGTTGTTATCTATTGAAATGCAAATAACTATAATAATGGCATAAACTTTAACACTACTTTCCTCTGCACCATGTCTCTGATATAATGATATTTTATCTCAATGTGTTTCGATCTATCGTGAAACACAGGGTTTTTAGAGAGCTTCACACAGCTATGGTTATCACAATGAATAATGGTAGGATCCATCTCATGATCAAATAAATCTGTCAAGAGCTTGCAAAGCCACACTGCTTCGCGGACTGCCACACTCAATTGTATATACTCTGCTTCTGCGGTACTCAAGACCACAGAGCTTTGTTTCCTGCTGCACCAGGAAACCATGGCAGACCCCAAGGTAAAAGAACAACAAGATGTTCTCTTCCGGTCCACTGTGCTCCCTGCCCAATCTGCATCGGTATATCCCTGCAAACTCAAGTCTACATTGGAGGCATATCTCAAGCCATATCCAATTGCGCCTCATAGATATCTCAATACATGCTTCGATGTTATCCAATAAGTCTGTCTCGACTGACTCATGAACTAACTAAGTACATTCACTGCATAACATATATCAGGTCTGGTGTTAACCAAATACATCAATGATCCAATCATCCGTCGGTACAAATGTGGATCAATCTCGTCTGAATCAACATCATTCATTTTCTTCAAATCCATCACCATCGGTGTAGGCATGGATTTGCAATCTGTCATACTGATCTTCTTCAATATCTCCACTGTATATTTTCCTTGACTCAGGAAAATCTCATCAGTCCTCTGCCATACTTCTAATCCCAAGAAGTAGTGCATCATACCCAGATCCTTTATCTCAAATTCAGAAGTCAATGCTTGCTTGCATTCAACAATAAGTCTTTCTGAACCGGTGAGGAATAAGTCATCCACATACAGGGCCAAGATTAGGCACTCGTTACCAACAATATGATAATATAGGTTTGGATCAACAACACTCTTGTTGAAGCCCAAACTCATCAAGAATCCATCCATTTTCTCATACCAAGCACGAGGTGCTTGCTTTAGTCCATACAAGGCTTTCTTCAACCTGCACACATGAGATTTCTTGTCATGTATCACGAATCCTTCTGGTTGCTCAATATAAAATTCGTTCTCAATCTCACCATTGAGAAAAGCTATCTTTACATCCATCTGATGTAGTTTCCAACCCATGGATGCAACTAGTACAATGATAGTACGGATGGAAGTGCATCGTGCTACTAGAGCAAATGTCTCATCATAGTCAACTCCCTCTACTTGTGAGAATCCTCTGGCTACAAATATTTCTTTGTATTTCTCGACACTTCCATCAACTGCATGCTTGACCTTATAGATCCACTTGGAATTCACTACAGACTTCCCTTCTGGTCTCAGAACAATATCCCATACATCATTCTTCAAGATGAATTGATATTCTTATGTCATGGCATCTTGCCATACCTGCTCACCTGTCGCTTCTCCATGAAAAGAAGGTTTAGATCAATGATGTGGCTTATGGATGAAAAGTAGCTCGAAAATCTCTTCGATCTCTTGCTCTCTCGGGATGTGCCTTGAGGGGTTGCATGTCCCTCTGCCTCCTGCAGAGTTTGTCGAGCCCAGGTAGGCCTTTTATGCCCTACTGCAATATCTCTGGGGATATCAACTGGAGCAATTGGATCAACTGGAATAATGGTTGTCTCCCTCTAAACTATTGAAGGGGGAGATGGTATTGTCTCATTGTCAATCTCCATCTGAGATTCTCTGGATCTTTGAAAGGCTATCTCTTCTTCAAAGATAACATATCTCCTTACCTCAATCTGTCTCTGACCAGGGATGTAGATCCGATATGCCGTCAAAGATTCAATGTATCCCACAAATGTACTCTTTCTCCCTGAAGGGTCTAGCTTGGATCTCTTCTCTTTGGGTACATGAAAATATACTGGGCAACCAAATATCATGAAGTGTCCAATCTCAGGATTCACTCCAGTGAAGGCTTCTTTGGGAGTTATGTTCTTCAAAATTTGGTGAGGACTCATGTTCTAAACATATACTGTTGTCATGCATGCTTTTGCCCACAAAGTCATAGGTAGACTTTGATCATGTATCATCGCTTTGGTTTCCTCGATGATGGTTATGTTCTTCCTCTTTGCAACCCCATTTTGCTAAGGGTTGTAAAGAACTGTGTGCTCCCTCTTGATCCCTGCTTCAATATAGAAATAGTTGAAATCCTTGGAGGTGTATTCTCCTCCATTATCTGATCTTAGTACCTTGATCTTTCTTCCGATCAGGTTCTCAACCCGAGCTTTGAATTCTTGAAATTTTGCAAGGATTCCATCCTTGGTCTTCAGGAAGTAAATCCAAGTTTTCTTAGAGTGATCATCTATGAAGAGTACATAGTACAAATATCCATTCAGGGAGGCAACAATCATTGTCCCACACACATCTGAATGTATCAAGTCCAATATTTCCTTGGATCTATTGTCACTGCTCAAAAAAGACCCTTTGACATTCTTTCCAAGGGCACAACCTCTGCAAACACCTTTATGTTGAATCTGTATCTTTGGAAGGCCTGTTACCATTTTCCCTAGAGCTGGAAGAGCTCTATAATGAATGTGAGAAAGTCTCCTATGCCATAGCTCACTCAAGATGATAGTATCATGTAACAGGGCCTGGACTAGTCTGATGGTCAATCTGTATACGTTGCTTTCTCAAACACCAATTACTCTGGTAGAATTTATATGTGAGTCCTTGTGCCATGCAAGAAATTTTCCTTCAAAAAAGGTAACCTTGTAGCCTTTGTCTTCTAAGGAAGAAATGGAGACAAGGTTCCTCTTCATCCCGAGTACATATAGTACTTCACTTAATTGAAGGTGCATGTCAGAATCTAGTTGGAAGGTAGAAGTTCCAACCCCTTTCACATTATATTTGGCATCGTCTCCAAGGACAACATGTAGATTGGTCTCTTTCTCAACAAGATTAGTTAGGTGATCTCTAAAACCGGTCATGTGCCTGGAGGCACCACTGTCAATTAACCAAGTATCATCATTAGTAGGAACCATACCTGAGAGTGCTAAAATGAAAAAGAAGGCTTCTTCTTTGATGTCTTCATCTCTCTGAAGTCTTGGCTTCTAGGAACTGTATTTGCTTGATCCATCAAGCTTATCTTCCATCATAGTTATGTTCATCATATTTTAAATTATTCACAAACCCTTGCCAATTGGGCTAGAAAACCTAACGGCTAGGCTAGGCTAGCCACCTTAGGTTTTGTTGGGCTTATGGCTTCCAACAATAAGCCTTGAAAGTCAGAAGAACACTAGTGAGCTGAAAAGCTCCTTCAATGAGCTACAGAAACCCTAAATCTGAATTTTCTACAGAAAATTGTGAAACCCTAGAAACACTAGGACCAAAAATCCAAAATGCTCGAAAATGCAATCTGAAGCTTGTTGGAGGTGCGCTGAAGGAGGCCGTACACTCCTATATAATTTTTAGCCCCAACGTCCAAGTTTAAGGTGCTGAAATCACCCAAAAGGAGAGGGTCGTAAGGATTTTTTGGGAACCCTAAGAGGGCAGTACGATTCTGCAAAAGAGGAGGATGACTTGCTTGAAGCTTGTGCAATGGGTTCTTCAAAACCTATGCTCTAAAACCATGTTGAATTTTCACTATGCTAGGCTCAAGCATGAAGTTTATTTCAATTTTAACATTTACTTGAACCATAACCAAATGCAGCTACACCTTTAACAATTGTTGTAATATCCAAGATCACAAGAAGAAGCACCATGCACAAGAACACGAGAAATATCCTAGGAAACCCTTCTCAACAAGGGAAGAAAACCCAACAATCCTTTGCTATATTCTCAAGAGAAAGACCTCCCACACCATAGACCTAGCACACAAAAGGGTGTTCTCCAAAACCAAGAAGCTAGCGACCAAGAGAGGTGCGCACTTCATCCCTAGAATATGTACTTGCCAAAATTTCCAAAATCACATGTGTGTTGTATTTCGTCAATGGGGAAATGACCTTTATTTATACTATACTGGACATGCCAAAAATGGTGTCTATTGACACAATAGGGCGGACCTCAATAACTCAGAATATAATTAATAATTACAATATTAATTATCATTCACTTTATGGTGGGGCCGACCTGTTCCCTTTACATCACAATTAGAGTTATAGGTAAATCTTACTCTTAGAAAATATAGCAAGGGATCTCACACACCCACTAGGGGCACGTCCACCTATGCTCATCCACAGGGATGTCCTATTCAACATATCTCTATCTCATTGAGTCTCCCAGGAGAATCATCTGGAAGCAATGGATCTCACACACCCACTAGTGCTCAGCTACTAGGGGCACGCCCACCTGTGCTCAGCCACAGGGACATCCTACTCAACAGATCTCGATCTCACTGAGTCCACAAGAGAATCATCTGGAGTACCACATCGTCTCAACTCTCTACACAAAGGAGAACGATACACCCATCACATGGACACCTTCACCCCTCACAGGGGTACACATCGTTTCATCTCAAATGACATACCCATCTCATGGGCATCCTCACCCCACATAGGGGCATACACATTGACACACCCATCTCATGGGCACATCCAACTCATGGGCTCTCTCACAGGGCGACAAACTCAGTCTGTGTCCTAGAGGATGTCTCACGAAGCTGTAATCATCAACAGTTTGGTCTTATTACAGGCAAACAGATAGCAGAGGGGAACAGATCTGTCCTATTCAAGTGGGATTCCACCATTTAGGTGACAATGTTGCATCCCCTTCTCGCTTTCCTGTCTGTCCAAATCCAGAAGATACACTGTCTGACATGCCATTATTTCATGCTTAGTATGCACAAACACATACACTGTTATGGTATGGCTAACAGGGTTGTTAAAAAAAAAAAACAGATATCAGATGCCCAATAAACATATCCTTCGGGAGCAGCAGGTAAATGACATGATGAGTTGGAGATTCACATAACCAACTAGATCTGATAATGTCTCTCCTGGATGTGGATAAATTACGAGGTTCCTCCAATTGAAAGTAATTCGAATGTCCATTCTCCGGGGACTGGTATGAATTCGTCCATTTGGATATACTGTATAAAGGAGAATCATTCAACCATTTCAAGCACTCCCGCACTGGACTATTTTGATATTAAGCCACGAGTTAAGAATCCTACAGGCTACTTATGAAGCATGAATAACTCTTTTGAATTGTTTTCCATTTTAGCCACCTTGCTTGAATCTAGATTTTTGTTATCTTTTAAGTACATTAATTTCTCAATGGCAAGACAACCCTCACGGAATGAAATGGTTAACCTTAGCTATTTTTTTATAGTTCAAAAATAACATTTTACATGTTTTGTGTTGCATATTTATGAGGTTCTCTCGCTGCCCTATTTAGAAAACTAATTTATAACATGTAGAATACTTGAAATAGGGCTAGTTCTATTAAATTTAATTTCTAAAAGCACTAAGATTCAATCAATTGCATTATTTGAAATACTCCAGTTAAAGACGACCCTTGCAAACATATTAATTCATTTTAATTTAAGTATTCTATTAATTCATTTTAATTTAAGTATTCTAGGTTTGACTTTCCTCTTATGCTTTCTCCAAGGAGATGGATATTTTTCACTTCATCCTAATCTCTCTGCAATCATAACCATAATGCTAAACAAGAAAATAGCTTTGAACAGATTCCATGAATTAAAATCTGAAGCTCTGTAGAGCTATCATGAGAGAATATTTTGGATTTTTTAGGTAAAAGAGGTTCTTGTACAGTAGAAGCACATGATATCAACTATAAAAGCTTGCAAGTATAATTATTCTTACTATAGTGTGGAACATCCCATACCAAGAAGCACATGATATCAACAACAAAAGCTTGTAAGTATAATTATTCTTACTATACTGTGGAATAGCCAATACCAAAAAATTTAGCAAAGACGTTTCAACTTTCAACATAATACGGAAGGGTTACTCCCCTTCATAAAAAGAATAGTAAAATGTAACAACATAGGTCTTCCATATCCTCTTAGCCTACATCTTTCTACTTGTGTATATAGGTTCACAACATAAGACCAAACCTGGATCTTCTTTGAGGTACTCACTTTCCATTGACTTTGGTGTATACCCCAATGGGGTGATGAGCATTTTGGGCACAGGCATGCCCCAGCAAGGATTGAATCTAGGTCTAGTAGTATTTCACAGTCATGATGGTAACACAATTTCTTGACAAAGGATTAAGTCTGAGGTTGTCTTTCCATGTCGGTCAATCCTCCTCGAGCAATTTACACCTCCATCTAAGACATTCCTCACCACAATATTCAGAGAGTGA
The DNA here is from genome assembly GCA_009831015.1 of Picea engelmannii. NCBI lineage: Eukaryota > Viridiplantae > Streptophyta > Pinopsida > Pinales > Pinaceae > Picea > Picea engelmannii. The sequence goes on along the minus strand of ML795050.1, from coordinate 12,603 downwards.
ATACCTGTGGCTTCATAGATCTCTACCACTAGCTGTTGTTCATCATCATTATCTTCCTGATTGAAATGAAGGCCTTGAGCATGCTGTAGAGTTGTAAGAGCACTTTGGGGGGCAATGAGAGCCGTGGTTACATTGGTGACCCATTCTGGTGTTATGACCACCTTCAACCTTTCAATGTCTGCAGGGAAATGTGGTATGATAGAGAAATTCAAATCATTTCCTTTGTCTCCTGCTCGACTATGGGCTGCATGGTAAAGAGGAATTCTTATGCCACCTGGGGCTGGCTGCATGGAAATGTTCCTCATTGTATCCGAATAAACTCTGAATGCTGCACCAGACTTCAGTTGCTCAAGACCACCTCTATAAGTATGCTTATGAGGTAGCATGCCCAAGTCCATTGAGCCTATAACATGTTGAGTTTCTACTGGATCACTATATTTTAAGTTGAAACTCCAGAATATACACTCTCGTGGTACCTAAAACACCAAACAAACAAAACAGCTTATTATGAACAACTTTCTGGCTGTATTTGAAAGCATGCAAATTCGAGGCAATCATGACTGTTTGATACTCGTTAAATATCTCCTTCTAGAGAAACTATATGTGAAAATAACTAGAAGCAACAAAATGTACAGCATGTCAGGCAAAAACGTCACATAAAGACCACATCCTTACAAATAATATACTTAGAAAGCAAGATCAATTTGATTTGGTCTTCAGGGATCAAAGATAACTCCATGCTTATTAGGAAGTGACATCCTCCCTGTGGCTTGGGAGGTCAGCACCAGCTCACTGTATGTTTCAATACAAATAAAAGAGTTGGCAATGCTCACTGTAATGAGACAACATCAAAATGAAGAGAACCCGGTTCATACATTCTGGTTATGGAGTTCCTTTGTATGATTTTCAAGTCTGGTTCCTCTCTTCCTAGGTGTTACCTCCCAAACCTGCACTTCAAAGTTATGAAGTCCTGAAAACAAGTACAACACCAGGGGAAACTTAGGAAGGTTGCCTGATGTCACCTCAGCAACACCTCCTCTCACTTTGGGTTGGTTCTTTTCCGGCACAAGGAGGGAAACCCTACAAAAGATTTAATATTTTCTTTGAAATAAATGGGTGAAAGAATAGGCCAGTGTCCACTGTCAACCCAGTTGGGTGATGGAGTCAGCATCAAATTCAAGAGGGTTCGAATAGTAATGGATGGAGGCATAATTAGGTTGTTATCAACATGATCTAATCAACCACATAGACTTCTTTAATATGCAGAAAAGAAAGAGGGAACCCTTCTAAAGGTGCACCTCTCTCACAATTACAAATCAATAGTAAAAATCTACAACCATGAACAATAAAAAGACAGCAGCAGCCTATCAGAATATAGAAATGACAGCAGACAACACAATATTGAACAATGATAAATGACAAGTCATAGGGAAGGTTGCACCACAACCTTATTCCTTCTTCTTGGAGCAAGACTGCACTTCTACAAAAGATCTTTACAGCAGATTTATGAAGATAACTTCAGCAATCAAAATCAGCCATGAAAAATAAACAAGATCATGAACATCACATAGAAAATGCCCTTAAACTTCCTTTGCTTCAGCTAGATCTGCAACTCAGCTGTTGCAATTTCTTCACATTTCTTTCACACCCTTTGACCATGAACCTCCCACTATTTATATGCTTCCACCCTTGATTAAACCCTCATTAGAGTGCTCCCTTATAGGAGTTATTTAATGCGTCCTTTTCTGATCCATCATGGTGATGAAGTGGGATTTGACTATGTCAAGGGCCTTTTTGGCATACCCCAACAAAGATGTTCTCAAAATCTGTTCATCAAAGCTCCAAACAGTAAGTAACACTAGGAAAGGGTATAAAATAGTAATTACCCAATTTCAAGTTATTCTAAGACCTTTTCTTGTTTGGAGGAGGTATGGAGGCTAGCTCATCCACATCACATCACTTGCTGATGTGGACCGTCGTCAAAGGAGGAATCCCAGATCTAGAGGTTAGAAAGAAAATTCCAAACCCAAAAAAGAACCCACCGAAGGAATGAAATTGCTGACAGGAAACTTCCATATCGACAGGAAATAGGCGGAAGTATGAGTCATGACATTTATGATGGCTGCACATGGGTGCATGGAGGAGGTGGAGCTCCCTTAATGTCTTCATTCTTATTGTAACAGCCAAACCAGGCATTAAATGATTTTTGTAACAGAATTCTGAGGCAAATGTTTTAGAAATGTTCTATTTAAACTGTAGATGAGGGCTTGGAGTGGCAACCAATAGACAAAAGCAGTTTAGAGTGTAGCCATTGTAGAACTGGTACAGAGTTAGCCAAGCATGGTTAATTGTAGTTAGTTGAGTTATAGAGTAGGGAAGAACAAGCAAGCAGTGCGGTTACCAATGCCACCAAGAGTAGTTAGCAAGACTGTCAATAGTTGGTAAGCAAATGGTGTATGAGTCGAGAGAAGGCTGCTAATGACAGGGAAATCCAAGTGGCATGAATCAGTGGAATTGGTAATCAAGTCTAAGTGCACCCATGTCTATATGTAATGCTGACCAATGTTTAATAAAATATCTACTGTTTATGAGGTAATCCCAATGATAATCTGTTAAGGAATACTCTGGAATTTGAGTTCTGTTTCTGCTGAATGTGACTATTATTGCAAGCTATCAATTATGTTTGGATATCTTGAATGTGCTAACGAGTTTTCAGAGAATATATTAATCTCCCCTTGATTGTTGTCTTCGCCTTGATATGCTGCATTGGCCAGTATCAGAGAAACCAAAGATGTTGAGAGGAGAGATCCCGTGGGGAGCATTGTCAATTATGGAGAAAAAACAATCAGAGCAATTGAATTCATGAGTTATGTTGAAATTGCAGGAAGAGATAAAAGTTGAACACTGTTTGTGATAAGGAGAAATCAAAGCAAGAGAAATTGTTTTTGAGAGGATTTGAGTTATAGGTAAAATAGTAGAGGTAAATTCCTGTGTTGGGTGTGATCCCTGAGAAGAATAGTTCAAGGAGAGTGGAATGTGAATGTAATGTACCTAATATCCTCTGTGTGCACTTTGAGGATATTGGGTACTCTTTTAACCACCTGTTACCTCTCCAGGAGGTACCCTACATTTTTATCTGGTTACACCATTGTAAGCCCAAGCATGCAAGTCAAAGCCTTGCAGGCCATGTGGAAGATTCTATATTATGGACTGTTAGACTTGTTAGTCAGCCATGATCAGTCTTTCTTATCTCCTCCCTCACTTCCTTTCGTCCTGGATAGGATTGGAGAACTTGAGGTGGACCTATTGAGACACATGGTTTCATAGAGTCACTTCTATTGTAGGGATGATCGCATATTGTAGGGCTTGTCCGCCCATGGTCTTGCGCACCTATGTCATTACCCACATGGTCATTGTTTCATAGAGTCTGTATACATCTCTTGGCCATGGTGCATTTATCATTTTCAGTTCTCAACATGACAGTCTCACAAACTTCTCAGTGTCTCACATTTTCCGAGGCAGTTCACAAATCTCGATGCACGGGATCCCAAGGCTGAAAACACAACAGGGGCTTAGTCTGACCGTCATGATGTGTTCTTGACATACCACGTTGAAATTTTGGAAAATGGTCGGTTTATAAGCAGAAAATCAGTTGTTGAAGGGTCATGCGGGTATGTTTATGGGTAAACGTGTTGATATTATGGTAGTTGCGGGAGGTTTCAACCTCTACATGTAACCATGACGAGACTAGAATATTCCGGGAAGCAAGAGAAACCCTAAAACATTGGATAATAGCCCTAGGAGACAAGTCGGCTCAAGAGAATATTTATTATTGAGTTATTAGCCACCAGAAGTAGAATTCGGCCCAATTAGATCACTTGGAGAACTATAAATAAGAGGGTGCTAGAGCTCATTTGTCACTTTGACTCTCACAACTGCATAAGAGCAGTGATGTGCAAGTTTGGAGAGGAGTTGTAGCTGCAACTAGCATTTTCAGTTTTTGGCTTGGACTTTCTCTTGGTTATGGTTTGGACTTTCTGCTTGGTACGCTAGCTCTGGAGAGAGGTAGGCTACCTTGGTTGGCTACTGGTTCTAGGGTTTGCTTCCAAAATTATTCTCTCTGTCAAGGTTAAGGTGCTCGGGGGTGGCATTTGTGCCTATGGTTGGGTGACAATATTGAGATATTGTCTATGGTGAACCGTGAAACGAGCACACCTATTTTTCTAACAAAACGTGGCATATGAAGGCCACTCCACGACATGCAAGGATAAATTCAGTGGAAAAGGTGAAGTAAAGTTCATTTCGGACAAAACCCATGTAGCAAAATTTTTCAGTTTGAGAGTTCTTGCGTGGATTCGACAAAACCAGGCTAAGGGGTTAATTGAAAAACATATTAAAGGTCTCATCCTAACCATGGTAAAAGGACAAAGGAAAATGTTATATTACAAGGGAGCTCTTGAATTAAACCCACATTAAGGGGGTGTTTCCGTCCTTATACACACTTGCAAATGTGAGCTAAGTCCTGCTCACTTAGTGTGTCCTTGGAGGACACAATGCCTAGGTTCAAAGTCCATGCTGTCACTATGACTTGAACCTCTTCCATCTAGGCTAACTCCTAAGGAAGCCAAGGGGGGTAGACCCTAGTTACTAGATGAGATTAACGTTTATGTTCTAGGAGTTGGTTTTAATTGGTTAAATGGTCAGGGGGAAATCTAGCCTATGATGTTAAGCAACAAATGCAAGATGCAACAAATAAGTATGAACAGTCAGGCCTTTTCCTAGGACAACTAAGACTAGTGCCTAAGATTGGGAAAGGGGTCAACTAAGTTAAGGGGAGATTCGTTACAAGATAGTTACAAGTTTACAAATGTTACAACAAGATAGATACAACTAGGTACAAAGATACAAAAAGAATATATCAGATATACAAAGTTAGACTAAGCTAGATACAAGATATACAATACTAACAAGTTGCTTGAAATGTGCAGGGAATAAAGATACTTAAGATGATACAACCATCAACACATCAAGCCAAGCATGCTCACAATAGATCTTACTCTATTGGACTGCTTATCAATGGCACACAGACGCAAATCACTCAAGACCCAGTCAAGAGAGTGCCTCCAGGTGGATGCACAACTTCTTGAAGGATCACACCACAAACACAGGAACAATGATAAAGATGTAAAGCTTGAAAAGTAAAGTGCCCAGATGATAGACGTAACCACTTAGATAATTACTCCACAACATATAAGATGACTTGCATGTAAAATAATAGATAATGAGATCAGTGTGCTTGCAAGTGTAAGATTGAATTGCCAATGTTGTAGACCAAGGATTAAATTATGTGATTATGTAAGATTTATTTTAATCCTATCTAAGTGTCAACCCAAAAATTTCCTCCCCCAATTACCAGGTGATTGTTGGGTGCTCAAGAAGTTAGGCAACGAGGCCCACCCTAGCTCCACAGGTCAGTGCTAAGATCAGAGTACTCCTGGAAAGGACACCGCGTGACGTGAGACTGTCCCCGGCCTAGCACCTTCGGTTGCCTTCCTCCGACCCCGTTTTAAATGGTGAAGATGGTTGGTAATGGTGTCCTATTAAGTCTAATAAATTAATTATTAAACCTATGATCTAAGTGTTGAAGTGTGTTTGAGTGCTTATAGCTTGCTCAAAAATGATGCCAAATGTGAAAATGAAAATTTGTGAAGGTTGAAGCCCTTAAACAATGAGATTGCAAGTTAATTTTAATTTCCGGAAAAGGGCCTAGGGGACCCAAAACCGAAATTAAGAATTAAGTTCTTCGATTATGAGATTGCGCACATAAAGTGTAAGAACTGCAAGTAACTTGCGGAATTGAAAAGCGATTAATTAAGCCTTTAAGATATCAGTGTTTGCACGCATGTATATAAGATAAATACTTAAGAAATAAATGCTTGCATGAAAAGTAAATGACGAAAGCAAAAGATTCACTATGCCTCCACGGGCTCTAATCTAGCATTTAGGTGTGAGGTCTACTCTAGATAATTTTAATCGTTAAGCATGCATGTAGATATCACAACTAACTAACTAAACTATGAAGTAAAGACGGAAAGGAAACTAATCTAGAACTTCGAAAGCAAAAACTGAAAAGAAACGCAAGCCACTTGGGTACACTCCTTTGGGCTTGCTTACAGTGATTTAGAAGGAAGAGAAGAAGAGTTTAGAGTTACCACTTTTGCAAGGAGATAATTGAGGTGTGTTGTGCTTGAAATTGGGCAGCATGCACCCTTGACCTGGCGAGAATTTGCAAAAATCAGCAAGCTCAAACAAAGTTAAGAAAATTCTTGTCTTTCAACAGAAATTCCCCACAAGTAAAACCAGAAAATTAAATTGATTATTGACCTATCTAAGCAAGTTAGCCACTAAAATCTGAAATGAATAAAGGACATAAAATGAGCTGGAAAGAGAGAAAGCTTCTGAAGTTTTTATGAACAGTGAGGGTAGATTCCTGCTTGAATCTATCCCAAAACGCTCTTGAGGCAACCTGCAAACCTTAAACCAAATGTGAGATAAAACAACAGATGATATTTTGCATGCACAAATAATACAAGACAGTTAATATTATTAGCATATACAAAACACATAGATGAGCAACTACACTATTACTTCACCTAGCCTAGTAAACTAATTTACCCAAGCAACTATTGAGAAACTCACAAAAAGATTCAAAGAATGATTTCACCTCACAATAGATAAGAATGCCAAGACCAAATCCAGTATTCCACGATTCCTCCAAAGCTCTTTTTATTTCCAAAGGGAAGAGGTTGTAGCAACAAAGTTGCTCCAAGCTCTTCAAGAACAAAACCAGTGAAGCAATGTGAACAATAATGAGAGAGAGAGAGTGGGATGGTGAGAAAATAGTAGCATAACAATACTATAAAGAGTGGTAATGAATGAGGGAGTGAGAGGTCTCTTAAATAGAATGAAATGCTAAGGAGACCCCTCTCGGATCTTCAACACTTGTCAAAGAAGAGACAACTCAATGAGAGGTGGCGTGAGCTTTTAGGGTTGAGAGGAGAATGGAAAGTGAGGTGAGGTGGCACCATAAAGAAGGCGCATTGGTCAAGGAGGAGACCCACGCCTTTCATCAAAGTAATTTCCAATTTAATGCTTGATGTTTCCATTTTTTAAAGAGGAAAAGCGTAACTCTCAAGGGAAAGGCGTGAGGTTTAGGGAGGAGTGTGGGTTGAGTGTGTAAGACACACTCCTAGAAGTGATGTGGAGGTTAGAGGAAGGGCGTACCTCATGAAGAGGGGCCCACGCTTCAATTTAAGGGAGATTCTAAGTCTCACGTGGGAAGGGGGACGTACTCCCCAATGGGGGCACAAATCCCAACGGGGATTTAATTAAAGAGTGAGTTGTAAAGTGGATAAAGGTTAGGAAAGGGTAGGGATAGGTTAGGTGGGGTCTCTCTCATCAACTGTCACCTTTACTTTACCTTATTTGATGATTTATTACAAAATTGACATTTTCCCATGTCTTGGGTTTAGCAATTAAAATTGCTTTTATCTGACTAAGACTCCTATGTGGACAAAACCCTAACAAAACTTGTCCGACTGAGTTGAAACTTGGTCCAAGGGTGTAGAGGGTCTCATTCCATTTATTTTGAGTACAAATACCCCTACCAAAAGCCCAGGGACTAGCTTTTACATTATTTCATTAGAATTAATTAATTAATTTAATTCTCAACCTTAGGAAAAATTAATTAATTAAAAAAAACCTATCTAGACTCAACTAAAAATCATGAAACTTCTTGTGTTGTCTTACATGGTCATTTACATCGTTCCTAAACACTAGCTACTAGAGAATGACTTCATTAGAACGCCTTTCACCACTTTGGAGGATTTATTGCTAGTGGGAGTGAAAAACTCAAGGGAAATTAATAAGGTTGGTTAGGCCAAATTAACCTCCTGAGGATAAAACACTTAGTGAAAGGAACTCTCTTAATGAAGAAATCCTAAGGAAACTGACCTAACTATGATCCATGCAGACCTATTACAATATTAACCCACGCAAGGGTGCGAAAATCCCGCTTACAAAACTATGTACTGGAGCAAAAAAAATGCCCTATAGAACCAAAAAGTCTTTCACTGGTTTGCATCTGTTGATGCATATCTTCATGGTACATGGAGTTGACCCCCTAGTTGAATAGGCGGTCAACATCTGGCTCCATATGGGGACGTGTGTTCTGTTATCGCTCAGTTTGTAGTTTAGGTCAAGTAGCTGAAGGGTAAAGGTCAAACTGGCGTAACAGGAGCTTCCCCACCCACTGTCACCTCGATGGGGAGCTCTTTCTATTTAGGGTGGCTAAACCCAAGGGAGACGTCCTTGGCAATCCGGGGTTTTGAAAGGCAAAGGTTTAAAGGATCAAGGCAAGTTTTCCCTTTCACAAATTACCGCCAAGAAGATAGTCAAAATGAAGATACACCACAGAGGAGGCACCTGTTTGCGAGACAAGGCAACAATAACACTAATACATGCAGCAGTGGTTAATACTTCATTAATCAATGACTATCAATATTATATATGAGCACATACAACAGTTATTATTGACGAAGTCAATGATTGCAATAACGACTATGGCTTATAATATTACTTCTCAATAAACACTGGAAATGATATAGCATTCAATGTAGATAATCAATCGTTGAGCATTAAATATCATCAATTGCTCATATACAAAGGTTGTTGCGTCACTATACTAGAGGTGACGTCAACCTTGTTCTAGGGTTAGTATTATAGACAAAGAGATCAACGTTTTGCAAATAGGCCAATGAAATTTATCAACACATCAATGTCTATCATCAGATGACTAAGCCGCAATGTTTTCTATCAACCAAAGGC
>ML795049.1:273210-295607 GCA_009831015.1 Picea engelmannii | reverse complement strand
AATTTGACTTTTGAAAAAAAAACTACTTTTTTTTCAATTTATTTGGTTTTTCTTAAAAACTAATAAACGATTAGTTAATAATTTACTTTTTAATTTATGAGTTGATTTTGACTTTTTATTTTATTTTATTTATGATGGTATTTGTCAAAGTCAGGATTTCAATTAAGCCGTAAATTAAACTCAAAAAATAAAAGTGGTGTGACTCGAATTACCATTTGTCGATTCGAGGGTCAATTTTTCGCAATGGTGTCAGTTCTTAATGTTGTGATCTAAAAAACTTCAGAATTCAACCCCCCCTAAAAAATTGGTGTTATTAGTAGTACTCATCATTTTTCAGGGGTTGATTTTAGTGTTTTTGTCCAAAACATATGGGTATTTTGGGCTAGAGTTCTCATTTTGTGGTAACAGTTCTTGTTAAGTTGGTAACTATGTTATTACAGGACCATAATATTTGAACATTTTACGATGAGTCTAGATAAAAACTAAGTAAGAGACCTCAACATTTCAAACCAAGAATTGATGAGAATTTTTAATGACCCAAGATCGAATTACAAACACCAATCACAAAGAAATACATTTGTGTGGGTTGGTGCACCTACCAACCATTTTTAGACAATTGGATGGATAGGTGGTTTATAGTATTGGACAAACCTCGCTACTGTTGACACTCGAAACTGAAATGGGTTGCAACAAATCAATCCCGAGGCAACCTCGAACCACTTTGGATTGGGAGCTGCCCCTTTAAACTCGAGAGGGATCTCTTGAACAATGTCACAATAGGAATTTAAGTAGCGTGAAAAAGGTGGGAAGATTTATGGGTAAATGATGGTCTTGGATTTTTGGAGTTTGGGTGTTAAACTAGGGAAATGGTCCATTGGGCATGGAGTCAAATGAAAACAGAAGAAAAGAGACAATAGCAGAGATTAAATAACTTGTGGAAAGTGAGGCAAAGTAAGTCTATCTTTCAACGTTTTGATTAATCATGATGCGGTAGCGGAAAGAAAAAGGAAAGGCCGATGTAGCAAAGGATATATGCAGAATTCTGAAAATGCAGATTGGTCTTACACAGCTGATAGCTGGTGCAGAGGAAAGGCAATAAACAATTACAGAAAACCCAAATCCTTTCGTTATAGTAGTGGTCGTACTAAAGTATAACGAAGCACATCGGCTAGAAGAAAACAAAATGTAATGCAATCGTGATGGATCAAGGAAGACATAAAGATATGGTAAAGACAATATCAACTACGAGTAAGGAACACATAAATGAAATCCAAACAGATTTAACACAGCCGAAAGAAAAGGAAAACATGCTGAAAGAAATCAACCGTGATGAATCTCACATTCTCAAGAAAAAATCATCTTTATTACTCCAATCTGGTCTACAAGAAACTCAGTCATTACAATGAAACTCTCTTGACAGAGGTTTTTCTCCCAGTGTTGTGCTCATGCGCCCCCCCCTTCTTTTTCTATTACATACATCAGTCTTTTAAATAGAAAAAATAAAACTCTTTGTATTCCAGGGATCTGAACCGGTTCGCCTCCTCTGGACTATGCGAATGCCAGGGGCGTCTGCCAGATGTTCCGCAGGTTGCTTGAGCCGTCACTAATCATTTTGACAAGTGGAGTGGGGTCTCTGCATGTAATCCATAGCTGGGTCAATCTTATCCCTTTCACTCCATCAGAATTATTGACAGTATTGTCATTATCTTCAAGATTGAATAGAAGTAAAACTTCCTCTTTAGTCATGGACCTGTGAACCTGTTGCTTATCAACAACTCTTGCTGCGAGACCCTCCTGTGCTACCTACCGCTTATAGATTTTTTCCTCCATTGTTCCATGAGCCACCAAGCGATAGGCGTAAACATGCTTTGTCTGTCCAAATCTCCATACACGAAAAAGAGCCTGAAGATCATGTGTTGGATTCCAGGAACCATCAACAATTATCACACGATTGGTTGTCGGACTTACAAAATTGGCTTCCGTATCTGAACTTTCAACAAAGTCCATCAGAGCCCACGCTTCAGAGAAAGATTTGATAGCTTAATCAACAACTAGAGAATTAATGTCATCGTAATAGCACACCATAAAATGGATCAATGACACCGCTCTCATCTTCCAGGACCTTTTGCCAAGCTACTTCAAATACTTTTCCTCTTCCTGGTGTGTTTCTTCGCCTTCATGTGCTGCACGAGCCTCTCTTTGCAGGTGTCTTATTATTTCTATCAACTCTTGAGTACTATCCATGCCTTGTTGCATATGTTTCTTTGTTGAATTAAAGGTCGATTCATTGGCTATCCACAGGCTCTCGAAAATTTCTCCAGGCATCCTTATGATCTCTAACAGTTCTCTGTAATTGGAAAATTCTAACATGGGTATGTTCGAGCCATACAACAACATAATCTTTTCACGACTCATTACTAAAGGAAAAAATATAATCCAAGAGAGAAAGCAAGAAGCTTTGCTGAGAAAGACCACGAGTTTTTGCAGTAGAATGCCCATGGACAATAATAAATCATGTAGCCGAACTGGTATTATGATTAAATCCACAATATTACTTTGTAGGAGAGTTCTGCTACGATTTCTTTTCTCTCGGGACAACGTGCCCTTTAGCTGTCCATATTTCAACTCAATGATACTCCTTGTCCAAAAGTCTTCCACTTGAAGTGAACACCGTCTATCTCTAGGAAAATATATTACGGCTGATAACCATCTGAACGAGACAACGATCCATCGTAAAAAATGAAGTAAATCTCAGAGAGCATATGTACTAGTATGCTTAATGACAATGCTTCTGTTGTTATACAGATCGATATTCCGGAGGCCACAACTCTCAAATAGACTGAAGTCAGAAGCTTGATATCCCGCTCTAAGGCCCACACAGAAGGATGTTCTCATTCAAAAATTAGGGTTACAACAGCTGATTGCATGGTGGTTAGAAAACACATCAGGGCTGCGCTAGAATATTTATCCGAATCTCTTGTACTCAGTTTAGCCTGTATAATAAACCCAGATGATGAGCTAAAACAACTGGCAACGATCAACAGGGAGCCCTTAGTCAGATTCTTAGAATCGGATCCATTATTATTGGCGTTGAGTTCTCCTGAAGCGTTTTCGTATTCATTCAATGTAATGTAACGTCTCTGAGCGAAATCATTCTTGTTATAAATAAGATATCGAACCAATCCTTCTGGAATGCGGCTGTCGCGCTGATTCTCGGCAGGTTCTTACGTTTCCTTCTTCCAATGATCAAGGCGACACATTGAATCTGGTGGCCTTGTTCGTCCACGATGGATACTTCTTACTGGTGGAGATTACAAGAAGTCATATGTTTGCTTCACAGTATCATGTTTTGGCGTGGCCAGAAAGCCCCCTCATTCCGTTATATTTAACATTTTTACAACATGAGAGTGGTTAGTGATATCAGTTATACAAATCACCAATTTACACAGAATGGCAATATTAACATCAGAGCCAACGTAAGAAAATAAACCGTTCCAATTATTCTAATGCAAGAAATAAACCGTCGATTCTAGTTGCGGCGTCCGATGCAGAAACATGGAGGGTGTAGGAAGTCTCAGACGTTAAAATAAAACACTGCTTTGGCTTAACAATGGCAGCACCAGGATCAACAACCGCGTCGTCCCTGTCCATCCAAGTGTTGAGCCCCCTTACTTCAAATGCATGTTGGCAGTCTATGAGATGCACAAACCTATCGGATGGATCACACTCGTCTAAATTCATCTGTGAAATGACATCCAAATATTGGTGATTGCAACTCCTGCAAATCTTTGGGCAGGGTTCCCGACAGATACCTATACGAGGATGCCCACACCTTAGAGTTTCTTTTCACGGTTCATTGCACCGAGGCCTGGTGCATGTTTCATGGTAGAGGAGATCACAAGAATGATGTTCACACTTCCATTCGCATTTCGCAATGCAAGGTGTACATAAGGCTCCACAAATAAGAATGCAGCGGCTATGTAGACAACGTTTCTCGCAAGGATGCTTGCAGGGAGGACATATATTGGAGCAACTGGTCGTGCATTGGTGACCACATGGGAGATCCCTGGAGCATTGCTTCTTGCAGGGAAGGATAGATATCAGATATAAATCTTGACATTGAAGGCCTCATTCTTCTTTGGCATCTTAGAGTAACATGCTCGATCCCTCTGCTTATCAATCGCTCAAAGAGGGAGATCTCCAATTCATGTTTGGTGGCTAACTCGTATTTTGCAACAGAAGGACGCAGTTGTAAGTGATCGCCAAGGAGAATGAGATGTTCGGTGAAGGAGCCAGTGCATGGCAAAACATGGGCTTCTAAAACCTCCGCAGCCTCTTCGATCACCACTATCTCTGCTCTCAATGCTTGAAGAAGTTCATAGTTTCTATTTTGTTGTATTCTCAGCCTTTCAACGAGAGACTTGTAAACAGACTTGAGAGCTTTAACATCACAAAGCTTCAACTCCGAGCAATACTTCTCAACAAGATCATTCGGGCACTGAATTGCTGGAAATATGTTCATTGTGAGATGTAAAAGGAAATCATCCTCACATTTTCATAGATGACCTTTCGAGCAACAACAATTTCACCAAATAAAGCATAAGTGTGTGCATCCCGAAGTTCAAATGTGTTGTCAAGAACACTATAGAAGCAACACCTTGCTGCAAAATTTTCCATGATAAATCTTCTAAAACCAGGTACCTTGGGCAGCATAGTCGAATTTAATATCTGTTACAACATCGACTCCAACTAGGGATGGTGCTTTCCTGAAAGTTCCAAGAACCATAGACCAAGTGCCTTCATTCATTTGGCTTCCCGAAATCATACTTATCAAATCCCGAATGCTGTCCCTTTACTTGCATTTTCGCGGAACGAAAAACTGCTTATTCATCCATGGGGCTATGTAGTCGTAATGCTTTATATCAAAACCATACTGGATTCAAAACTGAACTGAAAACATATTGAAAACCACTGCTGTAATCTAGTGCTCGAAGTCAAGCTTATTTATATACATCACCTACTCTAACTATTGAAATATTTCTAGAATCAAATGATACGAAAATGCCAGTGAAGCCAATCCAATAAATGTCTACTTATTTGAAACTTTCTCACACTTTCTTCGAGTAGGATGAAAAAGGAAACAGACAACTCCCATCTGACCTGTTGGTGATCATGGGTTTTCAAACCTTTCATCAATTTGTGTGACCAAATATTCATGGCATAGCATATTCCTCCATTAAATGAATCCAAAAGATCATCAAAAGAGTCTTGAAAAAACATATCATACTGAGGTTTTAAAACATCCAGGACTACTCTATGTTCTGATTTATGATGCTCAGGATCATTAATCATGGAAACCACATCTTTTTTGTGAAACAAAGCAGAGTCTAAAATCTGATCTTCCGACAGGAAATCCTCATAAATAGGTTCATTAACTTTCTGTAAAGTTCCATGAAATACATGACTGTCACCATTTAAAAACATATTTACATTTTCAGCAATGGAAGAAGTTTGACACTCATATCCGGGACGGTGTGAAAGATGTAAATCTGTGTGAGTAGGGGCTGCAACATAGTTGTGCAGGGGCAAACCCTTCTCTTCCTTAGTTAAAGGAGAAGGTGGTCTCTGTAAACAACAATCATCCCTTTCTATCTCTTTTGCAGGTTGACCGTGATGCCAAATACCTTCTTCTTGAGTAAGTTCACAAGATCCAGCATCTTTATGAGCCAACTCTTCCTCGTACTGATCGTCTTCATCAACTTGAGAAATTTCTATTTTTTCTTCCTCCTCCTCAAGAGGACTCATATCACAACAATCTTCGAAAAGGATTTCAGCAGGATATATCCTCTTACAATGTTGATGAAAAAGTGTGTGAAAGCATCTCAATGAAGGAATACTGGAATGGGGTAAGGATTTATACCAGAGTCTAGCATCCTATTCCAATGAAAACATAAACAATTTCATGAGGACATCTTCATGATGTACATTTAATTCCTCCATGATCTTGTGGAATTCAAACAAATGTCGACCAGGATTGTCGTCCTCATATTATCCAAATTTAGGAAGGATATCTCCCCAAATTTTAATGTCTGGAACAGTGTTTGGAAAGCCATAAACATTTGTAAAGTCCAGAGGAGAAAACCTTGTAGCAATTCGAGTAGTGAACGAGTTCGACATTTGAGACCAGTGGAGTCGCCAACAAAATCATGTAGAGCCTACGAACAAGGGAGTCGCCATGTGAATGATCACATCCAATTGAATGTCTATCCCTTGTTCACCATCAAGAGATAGATCTGAACTTTGTCGTATCCCAGGGAAGATAACTTCGTCCTCCGTCCCCGGCAACAGCGCCAAAATGTTGACACTCGAAACTGAAATGGGCTGCAACAAATCAATCCCGAGGCAACCTCGAACCACTTTGGATTGGGAGCTGCCCCTTCGAAACCAAGAGGGATCTCTCGAACAATGTCACAATAGGAATTTAAGTAGCGTGAAAAAGGTGGGCAGATTTATGGGTAAATGATGGTCTTGGATTTTTGGAGTTTGGGTGTTAAACTAGGGAAATGGTCCATTGGGCATGGAGTCAAATGAAAACTGAAGAAAAGAGACAATAGCAGAGATTAAATAACTTGCGGAAAGTGAGGCAAAGTAAGTCTATCTTTCAGTGTTTTGATTAATCATGATGCGGTAGCGGAAAGAAAAAGGAAAGGACGACGTAGCAAAGGATATATGCAGAATTCTGAAAATGTAGATTGGTCTTACACAACTGATAGTTGGCACAGAGGAAAGGAAATAAACAATTACAGAAAACCCAAATCCTTTTGTTATAGTAGTGGTCGTACTAAAGTATAACGAAGCACATTGGTTAGAAGAAAACAAAATGTAATGCAATCGTGATGGATCAAGGAAGACATAAAGATATGGTAAAGACAATATCAACTGCGAGTAAGGAACACATAAATGCAATCCAAACAGATTTAACACAGCCGAAAGAAAAGGAAAAGATGTTGAAAGAAATCAACCGTGATGAATCTCACAGTCTCAAGCAAAAATCATCTTTATTAATCCAATCTGGTTTACAAGAAACTCAGTCATTACAATGAAACTCTCTTGACAGAGGTTTTTCTCCCAGTACTGTGCTCATGCGCCCCCCCTTCTTTTTCTGCTACATACATCAGTCTTTTAAACAAAAAAAATAAAACTCTTTGTATTCCAAGGATCTGAACCGGTTCGCCTCCTCTGGACTATGCGAATGGCAGGTGCGTCTGTCAGATGTTCCGCAAGCTGCTTGAACCGTCACTAAACATTTTGACAAGTGGAGTGGGGTCTCTGCGTGTAATCCATAGCTGGGTCAATCTTAGCCCTTTCACTCCATCAGAATTATTGACAGTATTGTCATTATCTTCAAGATTGAATAGAAGTAAAACTTCCTCTTTAGTCATGGACCTGTGAACCTGTTGCTTATCAACAACTCTTGCTGCGAGACCCTCCTATGCTACCTGCCGCTAATAGATTTTTTTCCTCCATTGTTCCATGAGCCACCAAGCGATAGGCGTAAACATGCTTTGTTTGTCCAAATCTCCATACATGAAAAAGATACTGAAGACCATGTGTTGGATTCTAGGAACCATCAACAATTATCACACGATTGGTTGCCAGACTTACGAATTTGGCTTCCGTATATGAACTTTCAACAAAGTCCATCAGAGCCCACGCTTCAGAGCAAGCTTTGATAGCTTAATCAACAACTAGAGAATTAATGTCGTCGTAATAGCACACCATAAAATCGATCAATGACACCGCTCTCATCTTCCAGGACCTTTTGCCAAGCTACTTCAAATACTTTTCCTCTTCCTGGTGTGCTTCTTTGCCTTCATGTGCTGCAGGAGCCTCTCTTTGCAGGCGTCTTATTATTTCTATAAAATCTTGAGTACTATCCATGCCTTGTTGCATATGTTTCTTTGTTGACTTAAAGGCCGATTCATTGGCTATCCACAGGCTCTCGGCAATTTCTCCAGGCATCCTTATGATCTCTAACAGTTCTCTGTAATTGGAAAATTTTGACATGGGTATGTTCGAGCCATACAATAATATAATCTTTTCACGACTCATTACTAAAGGAAAGAATATAATCCAAGAGAGAAAGCAAGAAGCTTTGCTGAGAAAGACCACGAGTTTTTGCAGTAAAATGCCCATGGACAATAA
The DNA here is from genome assembly GCA_009831015.1 of Picea engelmannii. NCBI lineage: Eukaryota > Viridiplantae > Streptophyta > Pinopsida > Pinales > Pinaceae > Picea > Picea engelmannii. Next base: position 287,402 of record ML795049.1, on the reverse strand, counting down.
TAAAGCATGTAGCCGAACTGTTATTATGATTAAATCCACAATATTACTTTGTAGGAGAGTTCTGCTACGATTTCTTTTCTCCCGGGACAACGTGCCCTTTAGCTGTCCATATTTCAACTCAATGATACTCCTTGTCGAAAAGTATTCCACTTGAAGTGAACACCATCTATCTCTAGGAAAATATATTACGGCTGATAACCATTTGAACGAGACAACGATCCATCGTAAAAGATGAAGTAAATCTCAGAGAGCATATGTACTAGTACGCTTAATGCCAATGCTCCTGTTGTTATACAGATCGATATTCCGGAGGCCACAAATCTCGAATAGACTGAAGTCAGAAGCTTGATATCCCACTCTAAGGCCCACACAGAAGGATGTTCTCATTCAAAAATTAGGGTTACAACAACTGATTGCATGGTGGTCAAAAAACACATCAGGGCTGCTCTAGAATATTTAGCCGAATCTCTTGTACTCAGTTTAGCCTATATAATAAACCCAGATGACGAGATAATACAACTGGCAACGATCAACATGGAGCCCTTAGTTAGATTCTCATAATCGGATCCATTATTATTGGCGTTGAGTTCTCCTGAAGCGTTTTCGTATTCATTCAATGTAATGTAACGTCTCTGAGCAAAATCATTCTTGTTATAAATAGGATATCGAACCAATCCTTCTGGAATGTGGCTATCGCGCTGATTCTCAGCAGGTTCTTATGTTTCCTTCTTCCAGCGATCAAGGCGATGCATTGAATCTGGTGGCCTTGTTCGTCCACGATGGATACCTCTTACTGGCGGCAATTACAAGAAGTCATATGTTTGCTTCACAGTATCATGTTTTGGCGTGGCCAGAAAGCCCCCTCATTTTGTTATATTTAACATTTTTACAACATGAGAGTGGTTAGTGATATCAATTATAAAAATCACCAATTTACACAGAACGACAATATTAACATCAGAGCCAATGTAAGAAAATAAACCGTTCCAATTATTCTAATGCAAGAAATAAACCATCGATTCTAGTTGCGACGTCTGATGCAGAAACGTGGAGGGTGTAGGAAGTCGCAGACGTTAAAATAAAAAATTTCTTTGGCTTGACGACGACAGTACCAGGATCATCAACCGCGTCGTCCCTGTCCATCCAAGTGTCGAGCCCCCTTACTTCAAATGCATGCTGGTAGTCTATGAGCCACACAAACCTATCGGATGGATCACACTCATCTAAAGTCATCTGTGAAATGACATCCAAATATTGGGGATTGCAACTCCTGCAAATCTTTGGGAAGGGTTCCCCACATAGACCTATACGAGGATGCCCACACCTTAGAGTTTCTTTGCACAGTTCATCGCACCGAGGCCTGGTGCATGTTTCATGGCAGAGGAGATCACAAGAACGATGTTCACACTTCCATTCACATTTCTCAATGCAAGGTGTACATAAGGCTCCACAAATAAGAATGCAACAACTATGTAGACAACGTTTCTCGCAAGGATGCTTGCAGGGAGGACATATCTCGGAGCAACTGGCCGTGAATTGGTGACCACATGGGAGATCCCTGGAGCATTGCTTCTTGCAGGGAAGGATAGATATCATATATAAATCTTGACATTGAAGGCCTCATTCTTCTTTGGCATCTTAGAGTAACATGCTCGATCCATCCGCTTATCAATCGCTCAAAGAGGGAGATCTCCAATTCATGTTTGGTGGCTAACTCGTATTCTGCAAAAGAAGGACGCAGCTGTAAGTGATCACCAAGGAGAATGATATGTTCGGTGAAGGAGCCAGTGCATGGCAAAACATGGGCTTCTAAAACCTCCGTAGGCTCTTCGATCACCACTATCTCTGCTCTCAATGCTTGAAGAAGGTCATAGTTTCTATTCTGTTGCATTCTCAGCCTTTCAACGAGAGACTTGTAAACATACTTGAGAGCTTTAACATCACAAAGCTTCAGCTCCGAGAAATACTTCTCAGCAAGATCATTCAGGCACTGAATTGCTGGAAATGTTTTCATTGTGAGATGTAAAAGGAAATCATCCCCACATTTTCATAGATGACCTTTCGAGCAACAACAATTTCACCAAATAGAGCATAAGTGTGTGCATCCCGTAGTTCAAATGTGTTGTCAAGAACACTATAGAAGCAACACCTTGCTGCAAAATTTTCCATGATAAATATTCTAAAACCAGGTACCTTGGGAAGCATAGTCGAATTTAATATCTGTTACAACACCTACAATAATAGGGAGGTGCCTCTATATTTCCTTAGAAAATTATGGGAAAAGTTTATTTTAGGTCACCATGTTAACTAATTTGACATTGTTGAATTCCAAGGGGTGGGTTGTGTGTCCACATAAGAGAGATGAAATGTTAGGTGTGACCCATTGCTAGGTCTTCATCCTCCTAGGAATAGGCCTAAACCCCTTTCTTAACATCCTACCATAGTAGAAAACAACAGTAAGACCCAGACATACATATCCACCTTGACTCATAACCTGTTGCAACACATCACATTCATAGCATTATGTTAAGAACCAAATATCTGAATACAAAAGAACCTCAATAGATCCACAAAGCAATATAGAAGAAACCACACTTTATTATTATGAAACCATTATGGTAGGGAAACACCATACAATGGATCATATTATGGAAGGGATCCTCTCTTGTTCACTTGCCTCTTCGAGGGGGAATCCTCCTATTAAGATACCGCTCACAATACAATACTTCTCTTCTTGTCTCATTGTACATTACTTGAACCCATTTATATAGTTCTACCACCCACCTATGAACATTCTAGAGGAAGAACCTTCTAGAAGTGGAACCTTTTAAGAAATCCTCTTGCATTTATTATATCTAATTACCATAGTGGGCTTTATTTAATACTATAGTTAACCTAGTCCACCTTACATTGAATGGACTCCACTATTATCACTATGGGCCCTATGGGTTCCCCCCACTACCTCTCTAGCTACCTAACATTCCATCCCCATTATGAAAGAATTGTCCTCAATGCTTTTTATGAGAGTGTACAACCATATACGAGGGTCCCATGGATAAGTGTGGACCATAGTGCTAAAGTATACTAGAGAACCAAGGTCCCATGGAGAATTGAAAGCCACCATGCTGAAGTAGTCAAATTTCCATTTTAAACCAGGGTCCCATGTCCAAGTGCTCATGTGAACTCCACGTGAAAGATATCTGAACTCAATAACCAACTGAAAATGTTGCTCCATAGATTGACACTTGTCATGTGGATCCAAATAAGAAGATCCATCCACATAGTGGGAAAATGTTGTAGCTGAATCTGGAAGGAATAATACCACTGTAGAATATGCAGGATGGACACTGGTAATCATAACTGGCTCATGATTTGTCACATTGATGCTCTCTACAAAATTTGGAGTAGAGTCATCAAATAAAATATGAAAGTGGTTGTCATCCCAGAAATGAGAACTATCCATATAACAATCATCACAATCGGCCTCAAAATAATACCAAGCATATGTTTCTTGATTATATTCATCCTTGATGTTTTCCATAAGATATCTCTCTTGTATGCTATCCAAGGAATCATGAATACTACAAAAACTATCCTTGAGGCCATCTGCAAAGATATGCAACGTGTCATGCATTTGGGCTTTGAATGCTTCAATCATCTGTAGAATTTCCTCGAGCATTTGAGAGTGATTACCATTGGAAACACCACATAAAATATACCAAAACAAATCTCTGGAAATTCTCTATCACATGGGTTTGATCTGGTAGCAATTTGAGCACCTTGTGAAAAGTTATGGACTCTGCAGTTCTACCGTCGTCACGAAACCCCCCCCAAAATGGATGATCTTAAATCAATGATATCTTCACTTCCATAATTCCAATTTGAACGATTTCTTTTTTGAATTTGGTTGAAATTGTGAGAGAAACTTAGATATGTAATTTTTTTGGTCAAAGTCTTCCTTAAGTGCTACATAAATTAGAAAAATCTCTCTACCATTCGCGAAAAAAAAACCTTGAAAAATAACAGATTTTAAAATGTCAATAAATTTACTTCCCGGACTCCGTTTTGAACGATTATTTTTTAAATTGGGTGTTTTTTTAGGGGAACATCAGATATACAACCCATTTCTACAAATTTTGCACATAAATATATAGCATTCGTCTGGAATGTCGTGGCCCTCTTTTTCTTCTCTGAAAAATATGCAAAAACATTTTCCTTCTATTCCTACTAAGGAAAGTGCTCTAATACCACTTATTAAGAACCAAATACTTGCATATAAAAACAACTCAAATATTCAGAGAATAATATAGAAGAACCACACTTTTATTATAAGAAAACCCTTGAGGTAGGGAAACACCATACAATGGATCCTATTATGGAAGGGATCCTCTCTTGTTCACTTGCCTCTTTGAGGGGGCATCTGAGCCTATTGAGCTACCGCTCCAAATACAATACTTCTCTTCATATCTCATTACATTGTTTGAACCCCTTTATATAGTGCTACCAACCACCTAAGAACATTCTAGAAGTGGAACCTTCTAGGAAATCCTCTTACATTTATTATATATAACTACCATAGTAGGCCTTATTTAATACTATAGTGGAACTATTCCACCTTACATTGAATGGCCTCCACTATTATCACTATGTGTTAGGTAGCTAGAGAGGTAGTGGGGAGGACCTAGAGGGCCCATAGTGGAGACCATTCAATGTAGAGTGATAATAGTGGAGGCCATTCAATGTAAGGTGGACTAGTTCCACTATAGTATTAAATAAGACCTACTATGGTAGTTAGATATAATAAATGTAAGAATATTTCTTAGAAGGTTCCACCTCTAGAATGTTCTTAGGTGGTTGGTAGCACTATATAAAGGGGTTGAAGCAATGTAATTAGATATGAAGAGAATTATTGAATTTGGAGCGGTATCACAATAGGAGGATGCCCCCTCGAAGAGGCAAGTGAAAATGAGAGGATCCCTTCCATAATATGCTCCATTGTATGGTGTTTTCCTACTCAAGGGTTTTCTTATAATAAAAGTGTGGTTCTTCTATATTGTTCTCTAAATATTTGAGTTGTTTTTATATGCAAGTATTTGGTTCTTAACACATTATNGAGGATCCCTTCCATAATATGCTCCATTGTATGGTGTTTTCCTACTCAAGGGTTTTCTTATAATAAAAGTGTGGTTCTTCTATATTGTTCTCTAAATATTTGAGTTGTTTTTATATGCAAGTATTTGGTTCTTAACACATTATACCACCAGGAGGAACCTTCATGTGATGTTGGGGGAGGGGTTGGACCTTCAGGCCCTTTAGTAGAGTTTGGATAGGAGAGATAACATGGATAGACTAGGAATTCCATCCCAATTCATGCGACCCTCATATATGCTCGAGATATGCACAAATTTTCTATGGGCCAATGGAGGCCATTGGACATGAAAGTTTCATGGAGGAGGTTAGTACCTTGATCATCTCTCTCTCTCTCCATATATATATATATATATATATATATATATATATAGTATTGTGTTTTTTTTTCTATATCTAATTATATGGTGTTTGTAGTTGTTATGCTCGAATAGCAAACCCTCAGCACTTGCATATGCATCAATGTTAGCTTATGTCACAAATGTAGTAGTAGTAGTAGTGGCCTACTCATTTGGTATATCATAGATGTAGGTACGGTGGAATGAGTGATTCATGAATTAAAATGTTCCTTCTTAAAAATGTTTGTCGTATGTTTTTAGTCCATGTTTTAGATGTTTTTAGTTTGAATCTGCATGTGTTGGATATGTGTTTTGGATAAGTTTGGTTAAGTTTTGGGATCTGCGCCATAAGAAGTAAAAGAATAAAAGGTAGTTAGAAGATGTACCAGAGCATGTGAAGGGAACAAACTTTAAGGAGTCAAAGCACATGATAGGAGGAAACGCGATGGAGCGACACGTAAAAGGAAAAAAATAATTATAGGCCGTTGGGTTTTTGGGAAATTTTGTAATGGGATTATCCCTATTTTAATATATAAATATGTAAAGGGCTGGGGTATATAGGGGGTTCAAGGAATGAAAACGTATTTCAACTTATGGTGCATTGTGCATGAGTTGAGTTTTGGCTAAGTATTCATATGTTATGATTGAGGTTTTCGGGGGTAGGCTTGCACTGTAGTAGAACGACTATGCAGGTTTGAGTAATGGTTATTGTTGCATCTTTTTGTAAGTGCAATGCGCAAATGTATGGAGACTATAAATTACTAATATAAGAAGCTAGTCATTGTGGAAGTAGACCAGATTGGGGTGAACCAAATTAAAATTTGTGTCTTAATGTGATGTCTTAATGTGTGACATAGATCTGTTGAATGTTTAGTATTATGAATATGTCACTAATATTGCACAGTGATGATGGAAGCTTAGTATTATGATTTTTGTATTCATATATGTTGTTATAATGTCTCACACTGAAGTAACTAGTAATTGAATGAATGTCAAGTAAAGTAATGTCGCACACAGGGTATTTTGCATGATAAAGTAATTTTTAAGGGATGAAAACAATGCAAACAATAAGAACATGTTGAATGCCTCACTTCCCCACAACACTGCAGAATCTTGGTTCCTACAACCCCTCTAGATTCCTCGGGTCAGACTTCACTTGCTTCCAGGTGATGGTGAAAGTTCCATTGTCTAAGGTTTTTGTTGGTGTAATGATGATTAACCCTGGGTCTTCCCATTGTGTGCCAAAAAATGGTTTTGTTTCCAGGACCGAGATATGCAATCGAGGGGAATGTTTTGGAGGTTGAATAAGGAAGAGATCATAGAATGGTTAAGAAGGAAGGAATGATAGTTTTTCAAGGAATAGAATAGGAACCCATGGATCATCGATGAACAATGGTTGCAAAGGTATGTGTTTACAGATATTCATGAAATTTTCTTTGGTGAGTTTCCGATAATTTTGATTGAATGGTTAGAAAGGATAGTGGAGAATGTTGGGAGATATCGAACTGAGGCTCTGAGAAACTGAACTCCTAAACTGATCAAGTAGTTGATTACAGTAAGCAATAAAGTTTCTCATGTATTTTATTTTTGGTTGAATAATGCACTAGGAGGTTACATTATAGAGTTTTCAATAGATTGTACCCAGTCTTATAGTGTCGCAGAGAGGGACCTTTTCAAGGGTCCGTATGGAATATTTTTGAGAGCTCTATCTACCTAGATAAAGATGTTTTTGTGCGACAAGAATGTTATGAATATGAAATCTAATTTCTAGGAACCTTCATGCACATAGGGGGACTAGAGAATGACCATAGGATGGTATGAGAGTGGAAAGTATGAGTAAGGAACAAATGGATTGAGGATGCCGAGAGAGGAAGAAAAGGACTCATACGGAGAGTTTGGAGTATTGTTCTATGGAATAAGATTCAGGTATAATAATAAGGAGACTATGACTGAAAGAGAAAAGAAACATAGATTGTTTGAGAAAAGAGACCCTTGCGTAATGATTTAGATCACACCATACAAAGAAAGGAAAGAGAAAGAAAAGGATCCTCAATATAGTCCACTAGAAGAAGGAATTCCATATTAGGTCAAACTCTGTGTCAAACCCACAACCTCGTGTGCGTATCCTAGATCTGAAGAAGAAATCAGAACTTTTTCAAGAGAAATTGTAGTTAGTGGAGGAAGTCAAAACAATAGTCAGAATAGTGGAAGTAGTGCAACAAACCAAAGTTATTCAACATCACCGAAGGTAAGTAATACACATAATACAATGGAATGAATAGATAATACATTAAGAATGCATGAATTCAAGGGAGCGGGGTCAGAAGACCCATAGCAACATCTATTTGTATGTGATATAATATGGATTATGAAGAATGTCCTGAATGATTCAACGAAGATTGTGTAGTTAACCACGACGTTTAGAGGTTGCACACTTTTATGGTACATAAAGTACCAAACTACTACGCCAATAGGACAATCAAGGACATTGGCATAGACTAGACAAGATTTGATAAAGGAATTTCAGAAGCCGAAATCTGAGTCATAGTATGTCACAGAGATGAAATAAATTAAGAAAATACAAAATGAGACAGTTTGGGATAACGATCATAGATTTAAATATGTAATGGGTAGATTAACATTCCATATTCCCAAAGAACAACATAGAGAATGATTTATTGCGGGTCTATTGTTTCACATTCGTTCTCCTTTAATCCAGCAGAAGGTCACATCACAACTAGGGGCAATAGAAATTTTGATGAAGTTAGAATCATCTCTTATAGGAGATGGCACATGAATGACACATGTTCAGTCACAGTTAGCTACGCTAATGATTCAATTGTCAGAAATAACAAAGGAAAATGAAAAGCATGAACAAGTTTGGTGTATTACATGTAATATAGAAGGCCATTGCAAGGACGAATGCCCAACATTTGCACAGCATATGGCTACAAGAGAACATAATCCTTTGGTAGGAGAACTAGGGTATTGTGAAATATGAAAGACATGGGGACATCTTTTGATTGGTTGTCCATTACTGCAGAAGTACCAGAGTACACCCATGAATTTGTTCTGTAATTTTTGCAAGTCTGTAAGACATGAGGAGAAGGAATTTCATGCCTTTTACTTGATGAGAGAATGAACTGCATACACTTATAGAATCCAGGAAGAAAATGCAACAAAACAAGGAATGGTTCCACAGTATAATACCCCGAGAGGATTTAATCAAGGTAGTCGAGGAGGATTCGACAGAGGTCAAGGATGTAGAGGACTTGGTAGAGGAGGAAGTGGACAAATAATTTGTTATAATTGCAATCAACTGGGAAATTTAGCAAGAGACTTATTTAATCCTTCCACAACGTGCACATACTGTAGAGCATTGGACCATGCAAAGAAACATTTTCCTTAACTAATAGAGAAATAGCAGGAAAGAGGGAACCAGAATAAAAACTAGAACCATAAGAAGAACATACAGATGATAACAACCGAGGAGCGTGACGATCAGCCTAGAATAACAATTGTTATGCATGGAGGAATAAGAACCAAAGTAGATGTGATGGAAATGGGAAATGGGATCAAGAAATGGATAAGGAAAATAGTTGATCCTACACCAACATTTAACCCATAGAAAAATAAAGAGACATATCAGCAAGCCAGGAAGGAAATACTAGAACCAAACTAGATAACATCAACATCAAATGTGCCACAAGTATATGATATGTTGTTAGTATATGATCACACCATTCCAGAAAGGTCAGTCAAGAAGGTAAACACTTTGAAAGATTTTATAAAGAGTTGTTTAGATTTGATGAAGGATGAAACAATGTTGAATGCACTGTGTGGGATGATCAATCAATGCACCCAAGATAGAGAAGTACCTACGACACAAAGAGTAGTGAACCAAGTATTGCGCAAGAAGATGAAATATATAGAATTAAAATTGAGTGCATAGATAGGAGAGTATGACATGGATAATGTCATCTTGGACTTAGGATCAAATGTAAATGTTATTCCAATACAGATGTGGGAAATGATGGGCAAACCAAAGTTAGTTTGGTCAACTATTTAGTTGAGGTTGGAAAACCAACATAATATAGTACCGATCGAGAGACTGGTAAGAGTAAATATTAACATAGATGGAGTGTGAAACGTAGCTAACTTTGAGGTCATTGAGATTATGGATAGCATTCACTTGTATCCAACATTTCTCAAATTGGATTGGGCCTTTGACAACTAGACAATTATTAACTTGAATAAGAGAGAAATGATTTTTGAAGGAGGAGGCTTAACGGTCACTGCACCATTAGACCCCAAAGAAGCAATAAGGTATGTAGAATCCACAAGAAAATAAATTGATAACTTGTATAATATGACTGTGTGCACGGATGATTACGTTAATCCTACTGCAAATGGTGCACTTAGTGGGATAAGAATTATCTCTTGTGCATCAAATTTAGAGGAAGGAATTGAAAATTGGAAGAATTGGTTGCACAAAGTATCGACCAAAATATGTTCTCGCATTACTCGCTCTTTGCATTGGATCCGAATAGAGGTATGTGATGCACCAAGGTTTGATGGATTAATTGATGTAAGTTCCTTTGTAAGATAATTTGAGTTGTAGATACCTGAACAACAAATATTGTTGGCATTAGATGTTGCACTGAAAGAAACCCCAACGGGATGGTGGGAAACACATAAGGAAGGAATAGGGGATTGGCAACACTATAAAAGGATGATGCAGATCAGATTTGGGACATAAGAAATTACAAAAAAGTACACAGAGATGAGCAGTCTGATGGACCATGTTGCGTAGTGTATGAAAACTTCGAGCTAGGTTCCAAAGAAGGAATGGACGCAAAAGTTCATACATACACTTGATATGGTTCCCAAGAACTTGTATCTAAAACTAGAAGTGCATAGAGGGACAACAGATTGGGAAGAGTTCAACTAGAATTTGAAGGTAAAATTTAGTTTTGAAGCTAAGTCACCATTAGTAGATACAACTCTACAAGTCATTAGAAGTAATATTTTTATGGAATGAGATCATATAGAAACAATACTTGCATGTAGAGCGCATAGATAATCTACGACAATCCATGAAATAATGGAATGTTATAATGTTACTGAAGAAGATCAAGAGGAAGAAGATCCAAAAAATGTACAAATTCCAGAGAATGAAGGGGAGCATGCAGTAGTAGGTTCAGAACTCGAATACGATGCATATGCGAAGCCATTAAGAGTGCGCAAAGTGAATATTGGCATGAAAGTGAAACCTAAGTTCACGAATATTTGACTATTGGAACAGTGAGGCTGTTGAAAAGATTGCGGACCTACTGGACAAGTATCAAGATATATTTTCGAAAACCTTTTTATAGATGAAGGGCATAGATGGAGAATTAGGAGAGATGAATATTCCATTAAAACCATACGCTAATCCAGTAAGACAGAGACCTTACCAGTTGAATCTGAAGTATAAAGAAAAAGTGAAAGCAGAGCTTTATAGAATGATAGAAGATGGTATCATTGAGCCCATCATAGAGTCTGAATGGATAAGCCCAATGGCAGTTCAAGATAAGAAAACATGGGGTATTCGAACTTGTTTAAACCTAAGGAAATTGAATGATGCTTGTTTACATGACCCTTTCGTGACCCCCTTTACAGGAAAAGTGTTAGAAAACGTAGGAGGGCAAGAGGCCTACTTGTTCACTGATGGATTTTCAGGATATCATCAGATCAAGATTGCGCCAAAAGACAAACATAAGATGACATTTTTGATATAATCGAGAAGCTACTAGTACACCGTAATGTCGTTTGGATTAAATAATGCTCCTTATGTGTTTTCTAGAGTAGTTGTTGAAACCTTTAAGGAATTTATTCATAAGTTTCTTGAAGTGTACTTAGATGATAGGACTGTGTTTAGCTGATTGAAATATCACATAGAAACTATGTGGTTGATGCTCTATAGATGTAGAAAATATCATATATCACTAAATTTGAAGAAGTGTATTTTTTGTGCATCGTTTGGGATATTATTAGGTCATGTGGTATGCTAGCAAGGTTTGTTGGTTGATCCTGCAAATATTGCGACGATTGTTGATTTTCCACCACCTACACCCATAAGAAAATTGAGAAAAACTTTGGGTCATATATGATATTACATTAAATTAATTAAAGGCTATGCGTATATTACAATTCCAATGGAAAATTTATTAAAGAAATAAGATAAGTTTCATTGGAATGAAGATTTTCAGCAAGGTCTAGACGTATTGAAGCAGAAGTTAGTAACTGCACCCCTTCTGGTGTTCCCTAATTATAAGAAAGAGTTTCATGTTCATGTGGATGCATCCTCGATAATGCTTGATGTAGTATTAACCCAGCCAGGAGAGGGGGAGTTATACCATACAATTTCCTTTGCTAGCAGGAAGTTGTCGAATACTAAGAAAAATTACATGACGATGAAAAGGGAAGGCTTGGACATGGTTTATTCCTTCCAAAATTTCAGACACTACTTGTTGGGGTTCCAATTAAAGATGTATACAAACCAATCTTCATTGAGATACCTAGTGAACAAGATAGTGTTGGGGGGCAGAATATGCATATGGTTATTGTTTTTCCAGGAGTATGACTTCAAAGTTATTGTGAAGCTAGGTAAGATGAATGCAGGACCAGACCATATGTCACAAATATTGATAAGGGAAGACGCAGGGAACCTAGACAATAGTTTACCATATGTGCATTTATTTTCATTTCATATGGTAGATGACCACTTTGCAAAAATTGTCCAATATTTTAGTACATGATTTTCTCCATCTGACATGATAATAGCATAGAAGAAGCAACTAGTGGTTAAAGAAGAAGATTATCAGTTGATCACAAGAAATATATATAATTTAGGCGTAGATGGGATACTACAATGATGTGTATTAGAACATGAAAGATCAATGATCCCAACATAGGCACATGATGGGATTGTAGGAGGTCATTACATAGGAAAGGTAACAACTTAGAAAATCTTGCACATAGGGCTATGGTGTCCCATCCTCCATAAGGACACTAAGGAATATTATCAGAGCTACGATGTTTGTCAGAGAGTAGGAAGGTTGTCGCGAAGGGATGAGATGCCTTTGAATCCATAAGTCACCTTGCAGGAATTTTCCAAATGGGAAGTGGATTTTATCGAATTAATTAATTCACCAATGAGGAGAATAGGAGCCATCTATAGAATTACCACGACATACTACTTGACAATATGGGCAGAGGAAAAACCATTTATAGATTGTAGCATGGAGACAACTGCATAGTTCTTATTTGAGAACGTAGTTACAAGGTTTGGGTGTCCACAAGTACTTATGAGTGATTAGGGGACTCACTTTTTGAATAATACAATTGCAACATTGACATAATAGATCCATATTCAACATCGAAAGATCACTTTGTTTCACCCTCAATCAAATGGAACTATGGAGGTTTTCAATAAGATAATGGAGAATGCGTTGACAAAGGTATGTAATGTAGGATGGGATGAATGGGACTTAAGGATTCTTGCAGTGCTATGGGATTATAGAACTACATGCAAGAAGTTGATAGGCCAGACACCGTTTAAGTTAGCATATGGTCAGGAAGTGGTCATTCCCATGGAGTTTCTTGTACCAAGTATGCACATTGCTACGATGACAGACCTTACGGATTCTGATGCAATAAAAGAAAGACTATCATAGTTACTGGTATTGGAGGAAGACCAATTTGTTGCAAGGTTCCATCAACAAGTATAGAAGGCATGTGAAAAATCATGGCATGATAGACACATCAAGCAAAATAATTTCCAAATAGGAGATCTAGTACTGCTCTATGACAATAAGTTCTTACAACACATTGGAAATTTCAGGATGCACTGGCTAGGTCCATAAGTGATCAAATATGTAACATAAAAAGTTTAGATTATTTGGGTTGGTTGTCATTGATGTCAACCTTTGAAGAAAGTCTGGTAGCAAAATCCGGTAGCACAAAGGTTTGGGTAATGGACCCAAGTTTGTTTGATGTATAATGGTATGAGTTTTAATATATTTGAAGGTAAGACTATTCTATATGGATATTACATGTCATGACATTTCTAGTGGTATATGGAACGTCACATAACTCCTCACGGTTAGAGAGTTATGGCCATGTGAAGTTGGAGAACCCTCATGAGTCATCTAGAAGCCCCAAAAGGTCAAAGTAGTCAAAGTGGTTGCAAAGAAGAAATTGTTTAAATAAAAAAGTGAAGTGATGAGTGTACTATAAGTCAAAGTGGATACAAAAGAAATTATTTAAATAATAAAGTTAATGGATAAATTACTAAGTGGACAAGTGGTTATAAGTGGGTTAGCCCTAAAATAAGGAAAGTGGTTTAAGATGGTTAGAAGGTAACCCCTTGAGGAAGCTACATAAAAATATAAATAAGAGGCAAGGGTCTCTTATTTAATTAATCACACTGGAGCATTTTTGTTTGCACCCAATTCATCACTAGGTGAGCAAATTAAGAGTGCTTACATGCCCAGTTGGGCTCTGCTAGGCATGCCAGCTGTAAAAGGAAAGGTTAGAAAGAAAAACAACAAAGCTATTAACAAGAATTAAACTAAAACTAATAAAAACTATGAGCATATAAAAAAAATGAAAAACAAATGTAAATGGACCAATATCACCAATGTATAAGCTGATCTGATTGAT
>ML795049.1:256854-272808 GCA_009831015.1 Picea engelmannii | reverse complement strand
TTTCTCCAATGGAAGGCTCTTGAGGCCCTCACTGATTGCTCTCCTTACAATGAAAAGATGAAAATGTGGTTGAAAGAACTCCAAGCTTATCCACTCAAGTGAGAGGTGGAAAGCCCTATGAAATGGTGTTGATTATGTTTATTTCCAAAGAATGAGTCCTTAGCAATCTTAGCAGCATAACAATACATAGAATTCCTCGAGAAAATGGTGGTCATTCATGGCATTTTATAGCCAAGCATTGGGTTATTATGTGACCTCTTTTGAATGTGAAAAGGGGCTCTTTAGGGAACAATTAGGTCTTTGACCAGCCCACCATGAGGATTGAGCTCGGATTTGGTGTCAAATCGAATTGGGAGCTGATCCATTAGTGGTTGGGAGGATGACCAATTTCAATAAATGCGTCGTTTAGCAGGCGCAGGGTTTTTTTTCCCAACAGTCGCGCCTTGTGCACATATGCGCGCTTTATACGTTGTTGTTACGCGCATACGTGCGCACACCCAATGATGTAAAGCGCCTTTCAAATTTTTGGTCATTTGTATAGTTTTTGACCCTTTTGCAATGCTGTGGAATTAATCCTGTGCCATGAATGACTCCAGTCCTGTTTTGACGATGCGGAGTTCTTGTCGCCATGTGCAGACGAAATTTCAGTGAAAACAATATTGAATATCTACAAGTGACTAAGGTAACCAAAATATATCTAAGGAAAATTTTAGAGGGAAGGTGATGTAAAGAAGGATGAAATTGAAGGGAGGATAAATTCTTTTGATGATGCTTTCTAAGGTATGTTATTTATAGGTCATCTCACCATTTTCACAATAACTTTTTTTCTAGAATGATTCAGATCGTGAAATCTGGAGGCCGTTGATGAAACATATCCAAGTAGATGTGATAATAATTTCATCTTGTGAGTTATTTTATTTTGGTAGTTACACTCCGTGGAAAATAGGGTTTGTGGCTAGTCCTGAAACTAGTCTAAAACAAGTGTTTCGGGTAAAATCATCATAACTTATTCATAACAGATCCAAATTAAGTAATACCAAATGTATTGGTTAGAATACAGTTTGTATCATTTTTTGTACCATTTTTAGATATATACAACAAATATTCCATGCGAGGAATTCTCTACAAGTTTGATCTCTAGAATAATCCAGAATTCAACAAGGTATGCCATTTTTTCTATAACTCCTTTTATGGGAGGTTACAAGAAGTGAAACTTGGAGAAATTGTAGACAAGACACTAAAGGACATTATGTATTATTTTTATACCTTTATTCATTATATGTACATAGTTATGATTGTTGCAAGTTAGGGTTGTTGACTAATCCAAAATTAGTCATGTGAGACTAAAGTAAAGTTTGATGAAAATGCTAGTCTCTTGTTGTTAAAGTTAAGGAAGGTTTGCAGGTATGTGATCATATACACCAGGTTTGTTATAGAGTTAAAAATAATATTTGGATGATGAAATTGATGAGAGATTTTGGTTGAGGTGCATGTTGGGTACATGGTTGAGACAAGTAGTTGATGAGTTGGCACATGCATGAGGTGTATAGTTGATGATGTTGGTACATCTTGATGAGTCATAGTTGATGAGTAGTTGATGCATGATTGATACATACTTGGTACATGGTTGCAGGCACTTGTTAGTACTATTGTTGACACATGGTTCATGGATGATGTAACATACTTGTCTTGGTATATTATTAGAACCACATATTGATCTTGGTGATGATTATGAGTTGTTGTGTTATGCTTGATTTTGCACATCTTGGTGATATTGTGCATATGGTTGAGAGTTGTCTCAGTGAGTGATCTTGGTGAGTAGATCTGATTTGGTTGATAGGATTGATGAGATAGGTGGATGAAACATGTTGTTTGGATAGGTTATTGTGACAGGTTATTTGTATAGGTTTGTTGCATGGTTGATGCACTTGTTTATGGTACAGGTTGATGGTACATGTTGGCACAAGTTATTGGTACAGGTTTTTACAGGTTGTTTGGTGCAGGTTGATTGGTACAAGGTTACAAAAGTATATCTCACAGTGATAGTGTGACAGTGGTTCCATCATTATACTTATATTTCAGAGTGGTTGGACGGGGCAAGGACATGTGGTTGTAGTCGAAGAACATAGGGGGTTGTATCTTCCTTCTGGTTATAGCCAGATAATTGGGGAGTTGGATCTTCCTTCAGGTTGTATCTTGAGAAACTAGGGGGTTGGAGCCTCCTTCCAGTTGTAGCTAGAAAACAAAGGAAGTTGGTGCTTCCAATGAATGCAATTATAAAATACATATAAGAAAAATCATTATGTGGTTTCCACGTAAAAACACTGGTGTACTGTGTATGTGTATGATTGCTCATTTGTTCCTTGTCTATTTACTCTGAAACTATTTGATGATAATGCTACATTGATATAACACTTTCATTTTATGGTTAAAAAGGATATAATTTCTCTATCATTTATTCACCCCCCCTCTCAACAATCCAACAAGTAGGTGTTGTTCAACTAGAATAGTTGGATGGACAAGTCATGGAAGGACTAGTTAACAAAATTCGACTAAAACTATGCAGGGACGGTCTTCCTTCTGTGCACTAGGATAACTGTGTGGGCTATGTACCATAGAACTTGTATCATAGTGTACTATAGAAATACAAGGAGGAAAACGAAAGAAAAACATGAAAAAGAAATAAAATCGTTCAGGAAAGAAGTAGAAAGGTGAATATTCCAAGCAGTTAAGATTAGTAGGAAAAAAGGAAAAGAAGGAAAATGTCATAGAAGACAAAGAAGAAGGTAGAAGTATGCACAAATGTAGGAATAAAGTTTGAGCAGAGAGAAGAGATCATGCATAGATAAGATATCGTTCAGATAACAATTAAGATAATTTAAGAGGAAAAATGGAAATAAAAAACTGTTATGGGGAAACATCATGCCGAAATGACAAAGATGCATAGCAATAAATGAAAAGTACCATGAAGATCCTAATGGAATTCTATATTTATAAGAAGACACGATAGAGGATTGAGAATTAATACAGTGTTAAGTCATGCATTGAATGCAAAGCACTAGTGGATTAGATGACAAGTTTAAGCATGAAGGAAAGATAACAACTGGTGATGATGTATAAATGCAAGTGAAGAGTTGACAAAGGAAGGTTATTGTTAGTTATAGTTCACATAGAAAGACGATTTGTAGATCCCACTTTTCCATAGAGAACAATTGCAGAGAAAGATGGCACCACCCAAGGAAGAAACAACTTCATCATCAGTACCCAAGAAACAATGTAGTCAACTAGCAATGACACCTGCAGTTGAAGAGACACCATAGGCATCCTCCTTAGCATCGAGACTCCCTAGGGACTACATAACACCAATAAATTTTTTTGCACAAATGGTCAACTTACAAAAATACGTGAAGTACCCACTCGTGGAGCCAGATATTCCACATGGACTAATTATGGAAGACAATATGCTAGGCCTGATACCAAGCTTAAAGTATGTTGACCATGACATTACGGATGAGAAGAAATTTCCAGAGTTAGTTCCAAGAAAGTACTTGAAGAAATAAATTATCTCAGAAATTTGAATGATAGTGATAGAGCCATAGATTTCGGATACAGGGTTGCAGAAATCAGGTATTCCGAGTCTATTCGACATACCACACTTTGGGAGCGTTGGTCCTAAGGTCTACACCTAACTGCTAAAGGGAAAAGCTAGGCCACCTATCAGTTTATAATGATTGTTTCTTTTAAATTTTTGTTGGTTGGTCAAAGGGTTATTCTATCAAGACAAAATCAAAGTTGGGTTGGAAAAATGAAATGGATGAGGGTCCTCCTTGGCTAGTGGTACACTAATGACATACCAGTGAAATAATAGAAAACAAAGGGAAACAACAAACTACTCAATGAATAATCTTTTGCAAGAAGTTCAATACTTAAAATATCATTTCAAGACATTAAACATGTATCAAGAAACAATTAATCCTTTAGGTTGCGATACAAACAAATCTTCACCAAGCATTAGTTGTTTTCACAGGTTGCATATCAATAAAGACAAGTTACATAATAGATGAAAGGAAATAACATGTACTTTGCACAAATAAAAAACTCATTCAAGATAAGATAAAAAACACATGAAGATTTGAATGAAACACTGTCATCAAGAGTATGTTCACTAGGTAGAGATATTTAATCCATGCCTAGAATGGGTCCAACCAGTTTGATGTATTGCTATTCTTTCCCCAAAAATATGACCCTTACAATATCCAAAAAACAATTTTTTAAAAGAGTTGTCGAGGTTCTCGTCCTTAGGGGACTGAGACCTAAATTTAGGGAACTGTTCGTAAAAAACATTATTAACTTTACTAAGATGCTGAACTTAATCAGTGACATTGGTTCTTATCACACACAGAAGAACACTCTTGTATCTAATCTAAGAAAATTCTGGAACTAATCAACCAAAAACAACTATTGTCTCTAAAACAGAACTGATTCATGTGCTGGAGGAACTAAGATAGAAGAAAAAGACTCAGAGTGGAAAAAAAGAATTCTACGTTGAATGATGACATGCCTGCGAACTATTGGAGGCCACTGGAGACAACTGACCATATGAACAAAGTCTGTTGAAGTGTTTGGGAACTAATCTGTGTCGACTTGTGACTGAGACTTAGCTCTCTACCCGTGTCTGAGCTTTCAGAATCTAAGCACACTATACACCGACCTCGTCAGTTTCCATCTGTACCTCTGAAATAGCTTCCCTGGAATGGTTGATGGCCCATCAATCATGAGGGGAGACGTGAAGGCTAGAATCCAATCAGGAGATGGGATGAGTGGACGCGAGGATATATGACATGTGAAGACATATGTCGAAAGGTGAGAGGAGATGTGAATACGATGGAGGTATTGAGAGCGTGGAGTTGGCGACGTGAAATGAAGGATACAGGTGGTGTGGTGACCTAAGAAGATTTTTATTACATGGAGGTGAGTGGAGGATGAGTGTCAGGTGGTGAGAGGAGAGAGAGTAGTGAGTGGGATGAGTGGAGGAAATGTGGATGTGACGCAGTGTCATATAAGCACGTGATTGCAGAAATTGTTGAGGAAGGTTTGGGTCCACACCACCTTTGGTCTCGCAATCCCCCACAAGCTACCACATACCCTTCCAACAATACCATGGTTTAAATTGTGATACCTCTCTAGAAAATTAACGTCTGGGAAGTTTGTGTCCCAACAATAAAATATGTTCATCGATCTGATTATGCTCTAAGATCTAGGTGGCATTCACCCATTGTAAGGATCAATTGTTCAAGTTTGTTTGAGATCAATGGTCCGAAATTACTTCGGGACTTCAGGAGTTTATGAATGTATTGCTTGAGAAACTCCCAGAGTGATAATGATCCGAAGTGAAAGATCTATTGTCACATGTCATGACCGATGGGCGGTCCATATTTTCTTTAGAAATCTGGGATTCAGGAGTTTCAAATGCTAGGCCTGGAAATATACCAAAGGAAAATCGCCGAAGTGACATGGTGGCCTAACGTCATATGACGACACGACTGTTGATGTGTCCTGGAAATAAAGGTGACACATGTCACGTGGAAATGGGTGAATGACACAACCAAATGACCTGGGATGAATGCCACGTGTCATGACTCATGAGTGTGACACGTTTCTTGATTGTTGGTTGTTACATGCTTCGGGACTTCGAGTCTCTGGGTCTTCGACATTCATCTCTTCAAGATTTTTGACTGTGAAACATGAAAATCTCCCAGAGGAAAATCCCTGAAGTGAATGATTTGTTGTTGTGTGTCATGCTGATGGATGGTCCAGATTCACTTCGGACATTTAGGATTCAAGAGTTTCGAATGTTTGTTCTTTGAAATCTCCTGGAAGAAAAATCGCCAAAGTGGATGATTTGCTTCCACGTGCCCTTGCCGATGGATGGTCCAGATTCACTTCAGATGTTCGGGCTTTGGAAGTTTCGAATGTTTGTGCTTTGAAAGCTCCCAGAGGAAAAATCGCCAAAGTGGATCATATGCTTCCACATATCCTTGTCAATGGATGGTCCAAGTTCACTTCGGACGTTCAGGTTTTGGGAGTTTCAAATTTTGGTGTTTTGAAATCTCCCGGAGTGGTACAGGCCCGGAGTTACATGGTGGGCTTTTGGGACTTCGACTCTTCAGGACTTTCGAATGTGAAACATGAAAATATCCCAGAGGAAAATCCTCTAAGTGAATGATCTACTTCCACCTTTCGTGACTGACGAACGGTCTAAATTCACTTCGAAAATCTGAGCTTTTGGAGTTTATGAATGTTATTCTTGGAAAAATCCTGAAGGAAAATCGTCGAAGCAATGTGTCAGGTTCTCAGGACTTCGGGTCTTCAGGTCTTCAGAGGCTTTGGGTCTTCAGAAACTTAGTACTTCAAACTTGATATTAAAACCCGCATGATTTTGGAACCTGAATGGATGAGAGTTGTTGATATATTTGACCTAATGGATCTCTGTCGTAAAAAATTAACCTGTCTGTTCCCACAGTCTGAGACCGAAAATTTCTGCTCTAAATTGCTATGTCATGTGCATGGGAATTTCTTGTGCATAGGAAAGGCTTGGTAGACCCGCGGTGAGCTCAATCAATGGTTCATGTGATGACAAGTATTCTGAAACAAATATGACATGTAGTTTATCCTTCCAGAAAAAATAGAAACAAAAATGCACGAAGACTCAAAAACGAATAAGGGCCAAGACACTCAGTAGTGGGAAACTGACTTAACCAACTAGAAAAAGGAAAACTTGATGAAGGCATAGGGAAAAAGAGAGGATATGCAGGGGATGCAGACCTAGGTTACAACA
Organism: Picea engelmannii; assembly: GCA_009831015.1. NCBI lineage: Eukaryota > Viridiplantae > Streptophyta > Pinopsida > Pinales > Pinaceae > Picea > Picea engelmannii. The sequence continues at coordinate 265,970 of ML795049.1, read as the reverse complement.
GGGAGGAGACCAAAGATTAATTCCTGCATAAAAATGTTGTTGAGTTGCATGCACAAGGGATACTCATGGCTCGACAAGCCAGTCTCCATTGATACAGACTTGATCGTGTGCATTATTGACCTACCATTGCAAGGGGAGGACCCCTCACTATTTTCCTCCAACAAGAAGAATGAAAAGGATCTATCAGAGAGCATGGAGGAGAAATTTCATACATTCTGAGGATAATGCAATTTATATGTCGCAAGCATATGCGACCTGATAGTACGGTTTTCAACACAAGCCTTAGCTTGTAAACTGTTAAGAAAGTGTAGAAATACCAAGTACCAAAAATAGTCATAACGACAACTGAAAGGTGCATTGAGGGTGTCTAGATGAACTGGGTGACTTATTCAACCAATTCTTGATTGATTGTGAAGAGGCGTAGGAGAAAGGTACTAAGTTCCACTATGCCTAGATATTAATTCTAATTGCATTATCAACATGAAGGGAGCCATATGACACACACATTTTTGGAGTCAAGGATAAGCCATGTCTAGTTGCGCAATATCAAAACTTATGGTATACTATGCACAAGGCGCAACATATGAAAAACAATGTTTCCTTCTATATTTATAAAGAAACCATTAGAGAAAGTATTGAGAGGAAACCACAAATACTACCACAGGTGGTTGAAACATATAAGGAAGTTGTGTTCTTTAAGGCAGGGTGTCACCATATGTATGTGAAAGTGAAAAGGGACTCAGATCAATAATGGTTGCCCACACAGTACATGTCAATTGAGGATGAGATGGGATAGATCATGGTAGATTGGGATGATGAGTGGAAGATTCCACTAGAAAAAATAAGGCCCTCAAAGAGACAAAACCCAAAAGTACAAGAGATAGATGATGATGAAGAAGAAGGAGCTGAACAGGGAAGAGGAAATAGCACTGAATAAACAACCCACAAGATGTCACTGTGCACATATAAGAAGAGAAAAACACCAGAGACAAGAAACTATGTACCGCAATGGATGAAGTGGAAATCCATAAAGGAAGTGACCATCCAATCCCTAACAAAGGAAGTATTGGAAAAGATCGATGATCAAGTTAAATAAGTCACAAATGACGTGTTTCAATGTGCAACACACTAGCAGGAAGAAATTCACAGAAAGACGCAGGAGCAGATGGTTGAGTTATGCCAATTTCTCACAACAACACAAATTACACCAGTATGATAGACAAAGGATGAATAGACAACAAGAACTACAAATAATGGGGAGTCAAGGACGACTCTCCGTCGTTAGCAGTAGTAGGCGAACATAGATTGATAAAGTTAGAAAAAAGGGTGGTAGAGTTCCCCACAATAGAGATGCAATAACAAGCAAGGGCACTAGGTCATATTGACTTAGTCTTATCTCAATTATTGATAGACGTATTGCAAGAATTGTATATGAGCATGACATAAGAGATGAACTTGCGTGCAGAAAATACATATAAAAAGTTGGTTAAGGTTACGACAGAGAATATAGCCTTGGATATGGAATACAACAAAGTCAAGCAGGAGTGGGATAAGGCAACATGGAAGGTCAAAATGATGCAACAATAATTCGAGAATGTCTACAATGAACTCCTAGAGGCTCGGACAGAGATGGAGGCCCTAGTTAAAGAAAAAGTAACAAAGATAAGAAAATATATTCAAGGCTTTTGTGCATGTATAGTCAACTTAGAAGCGTGCATGACACCGAATACTCCACTAGAATAAAGGGAGAAAAAAGAACATAAAATGACCATAGTTGTGGAGAGCATAAAGAACCTAGAAGTAGACTGTGCTCATATATATGCACAAACCACAGGCGTATGGACACAACTAACTAAAGATCGAGAGCTACAGGAGATCATCCAAAAGATACAACTTGCATAGGAGAAGGCACAAAATTTCAAATAAGTAATGGTTACATTACCACCAACATAGGTGGTAATGGAAATGGACAAGAACAAGAAGTTGTATTCAGAAATGAATCAACTAAGGGTGGAGCAACAGGCTCACGTGAAAAATATTGAGGTACTATAATAATAATCCTATAGGGTGACAACGACCTTAGGAGCCACTTGAGGTATAATCAAACATGCAGTTGAAGAAAGTGTTGAGAAAATGCGGGCTCGGGTTACTTCCGAAATAGTTGACACAATTTTGCAGAAGGAGATAGAGGTAAAGGAGAAGGCCACAACAACAAAGGAGACATTCAAAAATTTCATGGAGAATTGGAAGAAGGCCTGAGTGGATTGAGACGAGCCACAAATAAGTGTTGGGGGCCTGTTGGATAAGAGTTTTGGATAAGTTTGGTTAAGTTTTGGGATCTGTGCCATAATAAGTCAAAGAATAAAAAGAAGTTTGATCCAGGATCTTTTCATCGTGACTTATAAAGAATTGTGTTAAATGAGAATAAATTAAAGTGCACCATTAAAGAAGGAAAAAATTAAAAATGAAGAGAAAAAATCATCAGATCTAAACACAAAAACTTGATAACGGAGTTCGTCCCTGGTGGACTACATCTCTGGGTCCTGCTCTCAAATGGGTAGGCTCTTTCACTAACTCAGCAAAATAATTTGGCAAATACATGAATTTACCTCATTCTGAAATCAAGATGTAGAAATAATGCTCAAATCATAAAATAGACATCACCAATGGATTTGTGGCATCGAATCACCCCAAAATGAATGTCTCCATGCTCTGATCCGACTCTGGCACTCCCAGGCCCAAGAGGAATTATGTCTCGGTTTCCGTGCCCTCTGCACCTACAATTATGACAGACTCTACCTCATAATATGTTCTTTTGGTCATACGATATGATCACGCCTCCTCTCGGCTCTGGGAGGATTGAAATTTTTAAATAATGAAACTAGCAGATAACACCAAGAGACATCGGTGGTGCGTTGGTTATGGCAGAGTTGTTTAGGCGTTGGGTGAGGCGGAGGTTCCGGGGTCGAACCCACCAAACTCCATTTTGGATATTTTTTTTATATATATCCATTGGCTACTTGTTAGTGATTCAACTATCGAAACTTCTACTATCAGCTAACATTGGCATGGTCTTCCAAATTTGGTGGACCCGCCATATTTTTTTAAAACCAAATTTCGTTCACGGGCCAACAATGGACATTTCCTGGGCTGCCACGTGTTGCCCAATGATTGGGCCATGTGGCACCCACTGATACACCCACATGTACACTGACATGGCTCTGTCACTCCGTACTGACATGTGGAACTTCCCAGATGGTGCCATGTGGCGTCACCTAGGGGTGCCACATGGCACTTTTCTATTGGTCCATATGGACCCTTGAAAAGGCCAATGGTGGGTGACACATGGAAGCCTCTAGTGCTGCCATGTGTCATGCTTATGTCAACATCTCATATGATGATGTCACCCTTCCATGTCATATGCTGACATCAACAGTATGAATGTTGATGTATCCCCTGATGACTAGCCTTGTTTGACCGCAACTTTGAGCGCAAATATATTTCAAACCGGAACTCCGTTTGATGAGTCGTTTGCGTCGCTAGAAATATTGCGACGCACTCTTCGCGATCATGCCATTTTCAATAAGTTTTGGGAACTATGATTTTTTTCCCTTTCTCTGTTTTCTAAAGCCATTCTGAGCATTCTAAGTTGCCTCTGTGAGTTCTGAGTTGTTCTTTTCCTTCTTTGGATCCTTTTTAGATCACGCCTTCCCACTGAGAGATTTTTGGACCACCAAAATCTTTCATCAATCAACAAGTAAGTGAGGGAATTTCTCCTACACTCTTTCCTTCTCGATCCACCATGCCTTGCTGGAATTTGTAACATTTAGGCGTACTCTAAGATAAGTAATGTCATTCCTGCGTGAATTCCTCAGTCTTTGATCTAGGATGACATCTTCCTCCATTTTCTCCTTGACTACGTGGATGACTTGCTGTATCGTATGAATGAACTTGTGGGCTGCATCTCTCTCCCTGACATCTTTCCCATACAACAAGTCCAAGGGGATATTAGGTGAATACCCAAGACAAGTCTCAACTGGTGAATCTTGAGTGAAATAATACATGAATTGATTATACATACGCTGGACATACAATAATTGATCATCCCATGACTTAGGATGATGGTTGCGATATCCTTGAAGAAAATAGACCACCGTATTGTTTACCACCTCTTTCTGTCTATCGGCCTATGGATGGAAAGCAATGATCCTCCCCATTATGGTGTCCATGAGCTACCACAAATTTGTCCAATATTCTCCTAACAATCGAGACTCTTGACCAGAGATAATGAATATAGACAACCCAAAATGGACCCTTACATACTAGGATACCAAATGAGCAACCTTCTTGTCACATAACCTATCCACCGCTACACATAAGTAGACATGACTCATACTAGACATGGGTAATCCCCTTACAAAATCCACTGAAAAACTTTCTCGTTGAAATGGTTTTTAGAGTGCTTAAATGAATTTTCCTCCTATACATTATTACCCTTGCTTTCAAGATGAGTAGCTTGCACACAAACTTTGTCAAGACTAGTGGGGTTAAACAAGAGAAAAGTATGTCGAATATAACTATGAAGTGTGCCAATATACTTCATTAAAGTCTCATAATAATCCAAAGGAATTTTCAATGCAAGATATTTCTTCCTAAATCCTTTTGTGAAACTTTGTACAATTTTTCCTTTACTTTGCCTTAAAGTTTTCCATTCCATCATTCCTTATCGCTGATTTAAATTTCGACCATGAGGAAAGAATATTACCACACTTACTTATATCCTGAAGCTTTCTCTCCCAGCATATGAGAGTGGTGCCTTCCAACCGAAGAGAATCCAGTTGCACTTTAAATTCCTCTTCATCAATATGATGGACACGACAATACACTTCAACCTGTCGGATCCAATTATCTAGATTTTCAAGATTAGCATCTCCATTAAACATAGGTAAAGAAAATTTTACATAAAGATTTAATAATGGTTTCTTAAAAGAGCCTTTATGGCTAGAATGATGAGAATGATGAGAATGCTCATAGGAATAATAACTAGAACTCGAAGGTCAAGATAGAGGCTTAGGAGGATCTCCTCTAGCCCCTTGGTTTACCGAAGCATCATCATCTACATGTGCTTCATTTTTATTCCCTTTCTTCTTCATCCTCTTCTCTTAATATCCATACATTCGCTCGACCATTTCTCACATGCGATAAAATACCATGTGAAAGTTTTTCTCCTATTCATCACACTTCTCCTCTTCTGCCATTTTCTTCCTTCTGGATACATGACCAACTTCGGGATTGAAAGTCTTTAGAGATCCTTCACCCTGCTTATACTTGGCCCTAGTAAGAATTCACACTCAACAATTCAAGTCAAAGACGACTGCTCTGATACCAACATGATCCAATATATTTTCATCGTGACTTCTAAAGAATTGTATTAAATGAGCATAAATTAAAGTGCACCAATAAAGAAGGAAAAAATTAAAAATGAAGAGACATAAGTGTTATCACCTGCTAATTTGCATTAATTTTTCCCAAAGCATCTTGTCCTTGTGTTATTTTTCCACTCAGATTTTCAAACATTTTCACCAGCTTCGTCAAGCTCCCATCACCTAAATCCTTCACTCAATTGATCATACAAAATAGTCATGTCCTCCATGAGTAAAAAAATTGGCGAATATCCAAAACCTATACATAGCCTTAATGCTTATCTAAATCCCTTAGTTCCATCACTTCATTCAATTTTACCCTTATTTTCATATTCCTATTGAAAATAAAAAAATATTCCTTTTATCAAGCACCGTTATCCTATCCACAAAGTCATGTGTTAAGCCTCATATGCCCAAAGTCCTTAGAAAATAGAAAAAGGGTTTATTATTATTATTAATATAAATACTTTTATATTAAAATATTTATATTAATATTTAATCCATTATTTAATTTATGGAATCATGTCAAATCATGGGCACGAATCTCAATTTCTAATGTGGAAAAGTCAAAGATTGGATATATCGGGCATAGAATTAACACAAAGGTTAATTATGTGAAGGCGGGTCGAGGAATAAACCGGTGGTTTGGTGATTGGACACGTGTTTTTAAGTGGTGCAAATTGGGGGTAAAAGTAGTTTGGATTAAACCACTCTAGCCCAAGCCCGATACAATAAATGCAAAAATTTATCATATGTTTTATGTGCGGCATTTTTCCAGGACTGCATTTCAACAACAATAAAGGAAGAAGATAAAAGGTATTTTTACCAAAGATGGTAAATTGGAAAAAAACATGACACAGTAATTGTTTTTCATAGTGAAATCATAAATTGGGAAAAAACATAACACAATAAATGTTTTTCATGTGAAATGGTAACAATAAATGGTTTTTTACAGTGAAATGGTGAATTGGGAAAAACAAGACATGGTTTTAAAAAACCAAGGGCATGAATTAAATTATAAAAATTTAATTCTACAGGATAGAAAATATTTGGGAATTATTTTTATTTCAAATATGTTATTCCCAAATGTTTAATGAGAATATGGATAAATGCAATTATATTTGAAAGAGTATACATGACATTTCAAAGAGAATGTGGTAGAGGAAGGAGATGGAGCATCAACGAAATTTGCAGGGATCATGAAACATTTTTTATGAAAACTGTCATTTGTAATCATGTAGAAGCTGAAATGTTTCAGTTCAGCTATTGTAATCAATTTCTAACTAAAAGAACTCAAAATTGTATAAATGAGAGAGATTCTAAATGTATTAAACATTGGTAGAAGTGCAAGGGCACCTTTTTGGTTGTTTCGAACTCTATTGTAACTTTCTGAAGCTGAATTGAATATACATGCATATGCTTTTGAAGTCTCTATGAAAAGATTCTAATGGTGGTGATATGAGTTTTGTCTTCTCTCATCATATGTATTTCCTGTGATTCTTTATTTCCATTTGCAATGTCTTCCATTTAAATTGGATAGTTAAAGGCCCAAGATTCATCTTGTGATTCTCTTGGCTTAAGCAATTTAAACTGTGAAATTTTCTGCTTAACGAATTCAGAATTCATTTCAGTAATGCGTTGATGCAGTTATTTTTTTTCTCTATCTTCCTACACTCTACTTAAATTCAAATATAACTCAGATTCATCGCCTCTTTTAGCCTTTATCCTCTGGAGAGTTCTACCGGCTGATCATTGTTTTCATTCACTTTCAGAATTTTGACTCCATAGTCCTGATTTTTCCTGCCCTTCATTGCCAACAACTTTATTAAAAACCACCAAAACAAACCAAATCTAGCCACTGATTTCCAAAGAAATATCAAGTGACATGAGAGAGCCCTCTCTCAGTTGAGAAGGCTAGTGGCTCGGCTCTAAATCTGGTTGAAATAGTTACCACTGTCATTTTTCTATCAGCCGGACAAAATTTACAGAGTGCTAACATTTTCACGCCGCTCCTGGGGATGAAATTGAAAAATTTTCCCCGGGAAAGAACGACATGGTTGAGTTCTAAGGACTGAGAATAGTAGACACTTAAGAACATATTGGCTGTATTATTGCTCTGGCGACTCCACACATCAAAAAATCAGTTTGAAGGTGATTCCACTGGTAGAAGAATCCAAAAATTTAAATTTTCACTAGCAACTCCACTCTCAATGCAAAATCCATCTTCCAAAACATCATTGGCGACTCCACTGTCCAAAGATGAGTTCAATATCTGCAAGGTATGCTCCAATGAATCGATCTCATATTCTTGGATTTCCAAATCGTATTCCTCACATTAATTGGCAAAAATATTTGCCTAAATTTGAAGATGGGAAAGGAAATGATGTTGCCTTGCACTTGAATAGATTTCACATGCACATATGTAAGTTGGGAGTTGAATTTCATGACAATTGTTTGATGAAAATGTTTATGGATACTCTAGAGGGGAAAGCAAGATTATGGTATGAAGGTTTAAAACCAGACAACTTGTACTCTCATAAGGATTTCCACATAAGATTCTTTAAGCATTATGGAGAATCTAATCCTTCATTCTTGGTGTTTGAAGATTGTTGTGAACTTTGTGAACATTTCATTAAGTACCTTGAAAATTGTTTTGGTGATGAAAAGTGTATGGATGATGAAATCATAGAATCCTTTTATGAATATTCATCCCAACAATAAATAGTAACCCCTCCTTTGGTTGAAAATGAAGTTGATTAAGAAATTGTTGTTAAAAGTCATTTTCTTTCTCTTTCTCTTGATGAAGATATTCAACAAGATTTCCAACAAGACAAAGTGTTTCAAAGTTGTCTTTCTTCCCCTATGAATGATGTGGTTGTTCAAATTCTAAGTGTCCTAGACATGGATGAGGATTTTGAAACTGCATCTATGGAAACTTCAAGCAGTGAAAAAACAAATGACATAGAGTTTCAGGAAAGCAACAAAACAACGTATGCCATATTTCAATCAGAAATACAGAAAGATAATGAACAGGTAGTGGTTTTATTTGATTCATTTGAAAATCATTGTTTTGAAAATGCATCCATGGGAACTCTAGACTGTGAAATAGTGCATGATGCTATCTTTTCACATTTGCAAGAATATTATGAGCAGGAACTTATTTCCATTCATTCATTTAAAAGTCAAAATGACAGTCCTCAAACAAATTTCCAGAAGTTTAATGAAACCAAATCATAATTGTTTGATGAACACGAGGATAGTCTTGATACACATAATATGGCTGTCATATTTGAAGATGTTCAAGAATGTATGAATGTTTTTGTTTATATGCATGGAAAAGTAGACAAACCTATTGCTGCCATTTCATTTGAAAATGTTCTCAAAACTGAAGAAATAGAGAAAGAGCAACAAACACTTATGAAAGAAGCTTGTCTTTCTATTTTTGCTCATCAATAAGAAATGATTTTTCATGGTTTTCAAGATCCTGTGGCCATCCATTACAATCTTTAGTGAAGGAGGAGCTTGTTTCATTCATAAGCTCAGGTTTTGGATTCAACTTTTATTTTCAGGTGTCATCTTTTACATTTGTCGGCCTGCTTAAAAAAGATGTGAGTGGAGAAAAATAGGGAAGCCAATTGATTCATTGGTTGCATTGAAACTTTAGCATCACTTGATTGAGTATTCATTTTAGCC
>ML795049.1:234606-256754 GCA_009831015.1 Picea engelmannii | reverse complement strand
AAAAGGGTTTATTATTATTAATATAAATATTTTTATATTAATATTTAATCCATTATTTAATTTATGGAATCACGTCAAATCATGGGCATGGATATCAATTTATAATGAGGAAAAGTCAAAGGTTAGATGGAGGGCACACATACATATCGGGCATAGAATTAACGCGAAGGTTAATTATGTGAAGGCGGGTTGGGGAATAAACCGGTGGTTTGGTGATTGGACATGTGTTTTTACGTGGTGCATATTGGGGGTAAAAGTAGTTTGGATTAAACTACTCCAGCCCAAGCCCGATACAATAAATGCAAACATTTATCATATGTTGTATGTGCGGCTTTTTTCCAGGAGTGCATTTCAACAACAATTATGGAATTTCTAATAAATGAGATTCCTCCTCACCGTGAAAAGGTTTTACAGAGGTAAGATTTAAGTGTTACAAATTAAAGAGATTAATGTGTAATTCCATGGAAAAGAATTAAATGGGAAGATGCACGTGAAAGGAAGATTTGGGTAATTTTTTATCCAAAGGTTTTATGGAAGTAAAGGAAGAAGATAAAAGGTATTTGACAAAAGATGGTAAATTGGAAAAAAACATGACACAATAAATGTTTTTCATAGTGAAACAGTAAATTGGGATAAAACATAACAAAACAAATGTTTTTCATGTGAAATGGTAACAATAAATGTTTTTTTTATAGTGAAATGGTGAATTGGGAAAAACAAGACATGGTTTTAAAGAACCATAGGCATGAATTAAATTATTAAATTTTAATTCTACAGGATAGAAAATATTTGGGAATTATTTTTATTTCAAATATGTTATTTCCAAATGTTTAATTAGAATATGGATAAATGCAATTATTTTTGAACGAGTATAAGTGAAATTTCAAAGAGAATGTGGGAGAGGAAGGAGTTGGAGTGTCAGAGGAATCTGCAAGGATCATGCAATGTTTTTCTGAAAACTGTCATTTGTAATCATTGTAGAAGCTGAAATGTTTTAGTTCAGTTATTGTAATCAATTTCTAACTAAAAGAACTCGAAATTGTATAAATGAGAGAGGTTCTGAATGTATTAAATGTTGGCAGAAGTGCAAGGGCACCTTTTTGGTTGTTTCAAACTCTATTGTAACTTTCTGAAGCTGAATTGAATATACATGCAGAAGCTTTTGAAGTCTCTATGAAAAGATTCTAATGGTGGTGATATGAGTTTTGTCTTCTCTCATCGTATGTATTTCCTGTGATTCTTTATTTTCATTTGCATTGTCTTCCATTTAAATTGGATAGTTAAATGCCCATAATTCATCTTGTGATTCTCTTGGCTTAAGGAATTTAAACTGTGTAATTTTTTTCTTAACGAATTCAAAATTCATTTCAATAATGCTCTGATGTAGTTATATGTTTTCTCTATCTTCATACACTCTACTTAAATTGAAATATAACTCAGATTCATCGCCTCATTTAGCCTTTATCCTCTGGATATTTCTACTGGATTATCATTGTTTTCATTCACTTTTAGAATTTTGACTCCATAGCCCTAAGTGTTCCTCCCCTTCATTGCCAACAACTTTATTAAAAACCCCCAAAACAAACCAAATCTAGCCACCGATTTCCAAAGAAATATCAAGTGACACGAGAGAGCCCTCTCTGAGTTGAGAAGGCTAGTGCCTCAACTCTAATGCTGGCTGAAACAATTACCTCTGTCATTTGGCTATGAGCTGGACAAAATTTACAGAGTGCTAACATTTCGGCGTCACTGCCAAGGACAAAATTGAAAAATTTTCCATGGGAAAGAACGACATAGTTGAGTTCTAAGGTCTGAGAGCAGAAAACACTTAGGCACATATTGGTTCTATTCCTTCTCTGACAACTCCACACATCAAAAAATCAGTTTGAAGGTGATTCCACTGGTAGAAGAATCCAAAAAGTTTAAATTTTCATTGGTGACTCCACTCTCAATGCAGAATCCAGCTTCCAAAACATCATTGGCAACTCCACTGTCCGAAGATGAGTTCAATATCTACAGGGTATGCTCCAATCAATCGATCTCATATTCATGGCCTTCCAAATCATATTACTCACATAAATTGGAAAAAATATTTGCCTAAATTTGATAATGGGAAAGGAAATGTTGCTACCTTGCACTTGATTAGATTTCACATGCACATATGTAAGTTGGGGGTTGAATTTCATGAGGATTGTTTGATGAAAATGTTTATGGCTACTCTAGAGAGGAAATCAATATTATGGTATGAAGGTTTAAAACCAGGCATCTTATACTCTCTTAAGTATTTCCACATAACATTCTGTAAGCATTATGGAGAATCTAATCCTTCATTCTTGGTGTTTGAAGATTGTTGTGAATTTTGCAAACATTTCATCAAGTACCCTGAAAATGTTTTTGGTGATGAAGAGTGTATGAATGATGAAATCATAGAAGCCCTTTATGAATATTCATCCCAAAAACAAATAGTAGCCCCTCCTTTGGTTGAAGATGAAGCTGATCAAGAAATTGTTGTTAAAAGTCATTTTTCTTTCTCCTGAACTTGATGAAGATATTCAACAAGATTTCCAGCAAAACAAAGTGTTTCAATGTTGTCTTTCTTCCCCTATGAATGATGTGGTTGTTCAAATTCTAAGTGGCCTAGACATGGATGAGGATTCTGAAACTACATCTATGGAAACTTGAAGCAATGAAAAAACAAATGACATAGAGCTTCAGGAAAGCAACAAAATAACGTATGCCATTTTTCAATCAAAAATACAGAAAGATAATGAAGAGGCAGTGGTTTTATTTGTTTCATTTGAAAATCATTATTTTGAAAATACATCCATGGGAACTCTAGACTATGAAATAGTGCACGATATCAGATTTTCACATTTGCAAGAATATTATGAGAAGGAACTTATTTCCATTTATTCATTTAAAATTCAAAATGACAGTCCTCAAACAAATTTCCAGAAGTTTAATGAAACCAAATCAAAATTGTTTGATGAACAAGAGGATAGTCTTGATACACATAATATGGATGTCATATTTGAAGATGTTCAAGAATGTATGAATGTTTCTTTTGAGATGCATGGAAAATTATACAAACCTATTTCTTCCATTTCATTTGAAAATGTTCTCAGAACTAAAGAAATAGAGCAAGAGCAACAAACACTTATGAAAGAGGCTTTTCTTTCTATTTTTTCTCATCAAGAAGAAATGATTTTTCATGGTTTTCAAGATCCTGTGGCCATCCTATTATAGTATTCAATGAAAAAGGATCTTATTTCATTCATAATTTTAGGTTTTGGATTCAACTTTTATTTTCAGCTGCCATCTTTTACATTTGTCTACCTGCTTAAAAAAGATGTGAGGAGAGAAAAATCGAGAATCCAATTTCTTGATTGATTGCATTGGAACTTTAGCATCACTTGATTGAGTATTCATTTTAGTAGTTTTAGAGTAGATAGGAGTGTGCAAATAAGCTCGTTGGTCAAGAATTTTTCAGTTTGGATTTCCAGTAGTGTGTATAGACATATTTTAGCAGTGTATTCAATGTTCAATATCTAGTTGAGAGCAGTATGCAGAGTTTGGTTTTCAGAGGACACTGGTGATAGGTCAGAGCAGGGTATACACACATGTTTTGGGATCAGCCTAATGGATCAGGCACCAGGTCTACGAGTTGTTTTATACCTCACAAGGAGGGTAACATCCCCAATAAGAGCCTATGTTATCACCTACTAATTTCCATTAATTTTTCCCAAAGCATCTTGTCCTTGTGTTATTTTTCCACTCAGATTTTCAAACTTTTTCACCAGCTCTGTCAAGATCCCATCACCTAAATCCTTCACTCCACTGATCATCCAAAATAGTCATGCCCTCCATGAGTCAAAAATTTGGCGAATATCCCAAACCTATACCTAGCCTTAATGCTTATCTAAATCCCTTAGTTCCATCACTTCATTCATGTTTACCCTTATTTTCATATTCCTGTTGAAAATAAAAAATATTCCTTTTATTAAGCACCCTTATCCTATCCACAAAGTCATGTGTTAAGATTCATATGCCCAAAGTCCTCAAAAAATAGAAAAATGGTTTATTATTATTAATATATATATTTTTATATTAAAATATTTATATTAATATTTAATCCATTATTTAATTTATGGAATCACGTCAAATCATGGGCACTAATATCAATTTATAATGTGGAAAAGTCAAAGGTTGGATGCAGGGCACACATACATATCGGGCATAGAATTAACGCGAAGGTTAATTATGTGAAGGCGGGCCAGGGAATAAACAAGTGGTTTGGTGATTGGACACGTGTTTTTATGTGGTGCATATTGAGGGTAAAAGTAGTTTGGATTAAACCACTCCAGTCCAATCCCAATACAATAAATGCAAACATTTATCATATGTTTTATGTGCGACATTTTTCCAGGAGTGCATTTCAACAACAATTATGGAATTTCTAATAAATAAGATTCCTCCTCATGGTTAAAAGGTTTTACAGAGGTAAGATTTAAGTATTACAAATTTAAGAGATTAATGTTTAATTCCATGGAAAATAATTAAATGGGAAGATGCATTTGAAAGGAAGATTTGGGTAATTTTTTACCCAAAGGTTTTACGGAAGTAAAGGAAGAAGATAAAAGGTATTTTACAAAAGATGGTAAATTGGAAAAAAACATGACAGTAAATGTTTTTCACAGGGTAAATTGGGAAAAAACATAACATAGTAAATATTTTTCATGTGAAATGGTAATAGTAAATGTTTTTTTATAGTGAGATGGTGTATTGTGCAAAACAAGACATAGTTTTAAATAACCATGGGCATGAATTAAATTATTAAAATTTAATTCTACAGGATAGAAAATATTTGGGAATTATTTTTATTTCAAATATGTTATTCCCAAATGTTTAATGAGAATATGCATAAATGCAATTATATTTGAAAGAGTATAAGTGCCATTTCAAAGAGAATGTGGGAGAGGAAGGCGCTGGAGTGTCAGAGGAATCTTCAAGGATCATGAAACGTTTTTCTGAAAACTGTCATTTGTAATCATTGTAGAAGATGAAATGTTTCAGTTCAACTATTGTAATCAATTTCTAACTAAAAGAACTCGAAATTGTATAAATGAGAGAGGTTATGAATGTATTAAATGTTGGCAGAAGTGCAAGGGCACCTTTTGGTTGTTTCGAACTCTATTGAAACTTTCTGAAGATGAATTGAATGTACATGCAGAAGCTTTTGAAGTCTTTATGAAAAGATTCTAATGGTGGTGATATGAGTTTTGTCTTCTCTCATCATATGTATTTCCTGTGATTTTTTATTTCCATTTGCACTTTCTTCCGTTTAAATTGGATAGTTAAAGGCCCATAATCATCTTATGATGCTCTTGGCTTAAGTAATTTAAACTGTGTAATTTTCCGCTTAACGAATTCAAAATTCATTTCAATAATTCTCTGATTTAGTTATTTGTTTTCTCTATCTTCATACACTCTACTTAAATTCAAATATAACTCATATTCATCACCTCACTTACCCTTTATCCTCTAGATATTTCTACCAGGTTATCATTGTTTTCATTCACTTTCAGAATTTTGACTCCATAGCCCTGAGTGTTCCTCCCCTTCATTGCTAACAACTTTATTAAAAAACCCCCAAAACAAACCAAATCTAGCCACCGTTTTCCAAAGAAATATCAAGGGACATGAGAGAGCCCTCTCTGAGTTGAGTAGGCTAGTACCTCGGCTCTAAAGCTGGTTGAAATAATTACCTCTATCATTTGTCTATTACATTGTGCTAGCATTTTAGCGTCGCTACCAGGGACGAAATTGACAAAATTTTCCCTGGGAAAGAACGACATAGTTGAGTTCTAAGGTCCGAGAGTAGCAGAAACTTAGGAACATATTGGTTGAATTCTATCTTTGACAACTCCACACATCAAAAAATCAGTTTGAAGGTGATTCCACTGGTAGAAGAATCCAAAATTTTAAATTTTCACTGGCGACTCCACTCTCAATGCAGAATCTGGCTTCCAAAACATCATTGGCGAATCCACTGTCTGAAGATGAGTTCAATATCAGCAAGGTATGCTCCAATGAATTGATCTCATATTCTTGGCTTTCCAAATCATATTACTCACATAAATTGGCAAAAATATTTGCGTAAATTTGAGAATGGGAAAGGAAATGATGCTGCCTTGCACTTGATTAGATTTCACATGCACATATGTAAGTTGGGGGTTGAATTTCATGAGGATTGTTTGATGAAAATGTTTATGGTTACTCTAGAGAGGAAATCAAGATTATGGTATGAAGGTTTAAAACTAGGCAGCTTATACTCTCTTAACGATTTCCACATAACATTCTTTAAGCATTATGGGGAATCTAATCCTTCATTCTTGGTGTTTGAAGATTGTTGTGAATTTTGCGAACATTTCATTAAGTACCTTGAAAATGTTTTTGGTGATGAAGAGTGTATGAATGATGAAATCATATAAGCCCTTTATGAATATTCATCCCAAAAACAAATAGTATCCCCTCCTTTGGTTGAAGATGAAGCTGATCAAGAAATTATTGTTAAAAGTCATTTTCTTTCTCCAGAACTTGATGAAGATATTCAACAAGATTTCCAGCAAGACAAAGTGTTTCAAAGTTGTCTTTCTTCCCCTATGAATGATGTGGTTGTTCAAATTCTAAGTGGCCTAGACATGGGTGAGGACTATGAAACGACATCTATAGAAACTTCAAGCAGTGAAAAAACAAATGACATAGAGCTTCATGAAAGAAACAAAACAACGTATGCCATTTTTCAATCAAAAATACAAAAAGATAATGAAGAGGCAGTGGTTTTATTTGATTCATTTGAAAATCATTGTTTTGAAAATGCATCCATGGGAACTCTAGACTGTGAAATAGTTCATGATGTTAGCTTTTCACATTTGCATGAAGATTATGAGTAGGAACTTATTTCCATTTATTCATTTAAAACTCAAAATGACAGTCCTCAAAAAAATTTCTAGAAGTTTAATGAAACCAAATCAAAATTGTTTGACGAACAAGAGGATAGTCTTGATACACATAATATGGTTGTCATATTTGAAGATGTTCAAGTTTGTATGAATGTTTTTGTTGATATCCATGGAAAATTATACAAACCTATTGCTGCCATTTCATTTGAAAATGTTCTCAGAACTGAAGAAATAGAGCAAGAGCAACAAACACTTATGAAAGAGGCTTGTCTTTCTATTTTTTCTCATCAAGAAGAAATGATTTTTCATGGTTTTCAAGATCCTGTGGCCATCCTATTACAGTATTCAATGAAGGAGGAGCTTATTTTATTCATAAGTTCAGGTTTTGGATTCAAATTTTATTTTCAGCTGCCATCTTTTACATTTGTCCGTGTTCTTAAAAAAGATGTGAGTGAAGAAAAATCGAGAAGCCAATTTCTTGATTGGTTGCATTGGCACTTTAGCATCACTTGATTGAGTATTAATTTCAGTAGTTTTAGAGTAGATAGGAGTGTGCAAATAATCTTGTTGGTCAATCATTTTTCAGTTTGGATTTCCAGTAGTGTGTACAGACAGATTTTAACGACGTATTTAGTGTTCAGTATCTAGTTGAGAGCAGTTTGTAGAGTTTGGTTTTCAACAGACACTAGTGACAGGTCAGAGTAGGGTATGCACACATTTTTTTGGATCAACCCAATGGATTATGCATTGGTTCTATGATTTCTTTGATACCTTACAGGGAGGATAGCATCCCCAATAGCAGCCTATGTTATAGCCTGCTAATCTGCATTAATTTTTCCCAAAGCAACTTGTCCTTGTGTTATTTTTCCACTGATATTTTCAAACTTTTTCACCAGCTCTGTCAAGATCCCATCACCTAAATCCTTCACTCAATTATTCATCCAAAATAGTCATGTCCTCCATGAGTCAAAAATTTGGCGAATATCCCAAACTTATACCTAGCCTTAATGCTTATCTAAATCCCTTAGTTCCATCACTTCATTCATTTTTACCCTTATTTTCATATTCCCATTGAAAATAAAAAATATTCCTTTTATTAAGCACCCTTATCCTATCCACAAAGTCATGTGTTAAGCTTCATATGCCCAAAGTCCTTAGAAAATAGAAAAAGGGTTTATTATTATTAATTAATATATATATATATATATCCATGGGAACTCTAGACTGTGAAATAGTGCATGATGTTAGCTTTTCACATTTGCATGAAGATTATGAGTAGGAACTTATTTCCATTTATTCATTTAAAACTCAAAATGACAGTCCTCAAAAAAATTTCTAGAAGTTTAATGAAACCAAATCAAAATTGTTTGACGAACAAGAGGATAGTCTTGATACACATAATATGGTTGTCATATTTGAAGATGTTCAAGAATGTATGAATGTTTTTGTTGATATCCATGGAAAATTATACAAACCTATTGCTGCCATTTCATTTGAAAATGTTCTCAGAACTGAAGAAATAGAGCAAGAGCACCAAACACTTATGAAAGAGGCTTGTCTTTCTATTTTTTCTCATCAAGAAGAAATGATTTTTCATGGTTTTCAAGATCCTGTGGCCATCCTATTATAGTATTCAATGAAGGAGGAGATTATTTTATTCATAAGTTCAGGTTTTGGATTCAAATTTTATTTTCAGCTGCCATCTTTTACATTTGTCCATGTTCTTAAAAAAGATGTGAGTGAAGAAAAATCGAGAAGCCAATTTCTTGATTGGTTGCATTGGCACTTTAGCATCACTTGATTGAGTATTCATTTCAGTAGTTTTAGAGTAGATAGGAGTGTGCAAATAATCTTGTTGGTCAATCATTTTTCAGTTTGGATTTCCAGTAGTGTGTACAGACATATTTTAATGACGTATTTAGTGTTCAGTATCTAGTTGAGAGCAGCTTGTAGAGTTTGGTTTTCAACAGACACTAGTGACAGGTCAGAGTAGGGTATGCACACATTTTTTTGGATCAACCCAATGGATTAGGCATTGGTTCTATGATTTCTTTGATACCTTATAGGGAGGATAGCATCCCCAATAGCAGCCTATGTTATCACCTGCTAATCTACATTAATTTTTCCCAAAGCAACTTGTCCTTGTGTTATTTTTCCACTCAGATTTTCAAACTTTTTCACCAGCTCTGTCAAGATCCCATCACCTAAATCCTTCACTCAACTATTCATCCAAAATAGTCATGTCCTCCATGAGTCAAAACTTTGGCGAATATCCCAAACTTATACCTAGCCTTAATGCTTATCTAAATCCCTTAGTTCCATCACTTCATTCATTTTTACCCTTATTTTCATATTCCCATTGAAAATAAAAAATATTCCTTTTATTAAGCACCCTTATCCTATCCACAAAGTCATGTGTTAAGCTTCATATGACCAAAGTCCTTAGAAAATAGAAAAAGGGTTTATTATTATTAATTAATATATATATATATATATATATATATATATATATATATTAATATTTAATCCATTATTTAATTTATGGAATCACATCAAATCATGGGCACTGATCTTAATTTATAATGTGAAAAATTCAAAGGTTGGATGGAGGGCGCACATACATATCGGACATAGAATTAAAGCGTAGGTTAATTATGTGAAGGCGGGCCAGGGAATAAACGAGTGGTTTGGTGATTGGACACATGTTTTTATGTGGTGCATATCGAGGGTAAAAGTAGTTTGGATTAAACCACTCCAGCCCGAGCCTGATACAATAAATGAAAAAATTTATCATATGTTTTATGTGCGTCATTTTTCCAGGAGTACATTTCAACAACAATTATGGATTTTCTAATAAATAAGATTCCTCCTCACGGTGAAAAAGTTTTACAGAGGTAAGATTTAAGTGTTACAAATTAAAGATATTAATGTTTAATTCCATGGAAAAAAATTAAATGGGAAGATGCATGTGAAAGGAAGATTTCGGTAATTTTTTATCCAAAGGTTTTACAGAAGTAAAGGAAGAAGATAAAAGGTATTTTACCAAAGATGGTAAATTGGAAAAAAACATGACACAATAAATGTTTTTCACAATGAAATGGTAAATTGGGGAAAAAAATAACACAGTAAATATTTTTCATGTGAAATGGTAACAGTAAATGTTTTTTTACAATGAGATGGTGAATTGTGCAAAACAAGACATGGTTTTAAATAACCACGGGCATGAATTAAATTATGAAAATTTAATTCTACAGGATAGAAAATATTTGGAATTATTTTTATTTCAAATATGTTATTCCCAAATGTTTGATGAGAATATGGATAAATGAAATTATATTTAAAAGAGTATTAGTGACATTTCAAAGAGAATGTGGCAGAGGAAGGAATTGGAGCGTCAGAGGAATCTACAGGGATCATGAAATGTTTTTCTGAAGACTGTCATTTGTAATCATTGTAGAAGCTGAAACATTTTAGTTCAACTATTGTAATCAATTTCTAACTAAAAGAACTCAAAATTGTATAAATGAGAGAGGCTCTGAATGTATTAAATGTTGGCAGAAGTGCAAGGGAACCTTTTTGGGTTTTTCAAACTCTATTGTAACTTTCTGAAGCTGAATTGAATGTACATGCATAAGCTTTTGAAGTCTCTATGAAAAGATTCTAATGGTGGTTATATGAGTTTTGTCTTCTCTCATTGTATGTATTTTTTGTGATTATTTATTTCCATTTGCACTATCTTCCATTTAAATTGGATAGTTAAAGGCCCATAATTCATCTTGTGATGCTCTTGGCTTAAGGAATTTAAACTGTGTAATTTTCTGTTTAACGAATTCAAAATTCATTTCAGTAATGCTCTGATGCAGTTATCTATTTTCTCTATCTTCCTAAACTCTACTTAAATTCAAATATAACTCAAATTCATCGCCTCATTTAGCCTTTATCCTTTGGAGAGTTCTACAGATTGATCATTGTTTTCATTCACTTTTAGAATTTTGACTCCATATCCCTGAGTGTTCATCCCATTCATTGCCAACAAATTTATTGAAAACCCCCAAAATGAACCAAATCTAGACATCGATTTCCAAAGAAATATCAAGTGATAGAGATAGCCCTCTCTGAGTTGAGAAGGATAGTGCCTTGGCTCTAAAACTGGTTGAAACAATTACCTCTAGCATTTGTGTATCAGTCAGACAAAATTTACAGAGTGCTAACAATAAGCATCATATATGAACACAAAAACTTGATAACAAAGTTAATCCCTGGTGGACTATGTCTCTAGGTCCTACTCTAAAATGGGTAGGCTCTTTCATTAACTTAGCAAAATTATTTGGAAAATACATGAATATACCTCATTCTGAAATCAAGCTGCAGAAATAATGCTCAGATAAGAAAACATACATCACCATTGGATTGGTGGCATCGAATTACCCAAAAATGATTGTCTATATGCTCCAATATGACTCTGGCACTCCCAGGCCCAAGAGGAATTATGTCTCGGATTTTGTTCCCTCTGCACCTAAAATTATGATAGACTCTACCTCATAATCCGTTCTCGCAGTCATACATTACGGTCGTACCTCCCGCCAGCTCTAGTCGAATTGCAATTTTTAAATAATGAAACCGGCGGATAACACCAAGCGACACCGGTGGTGTGTTGGTTATGGCAGAGTTGTTTAGGCGTTGGGTAAGGTAGAGGTTCCAGGGTCGAACCCACCAGACTCCATTTTGGATGTTTGTTTGTATATATATATATATATATATATATATATATATATATATATATTTGTTGGATTTTCCACTAACTATAGCAAATCTGTTATCAAAACTTTTAATGTCGGATAACATTGGCGTGGTCCGCCAGATTTGGTGGACCCACCACATTTTTTTAAAACAAAATTTTGTTCACAGGCCAACATTAGACATTTCTTGGGTTGCCACGTGTCGCCCAATGATTGGGCCACATGGAGCCCACTGATATGCCCACCTGTATGATGATGTGTCTTTGTCACTAAATACTAACACATGGCTCTTCTCGGATGGTTCCACGTGGCACTTCCCCGATGGTGCCGCATGGCATCGCCTGGGGTTCCACATGGCACTTTTCTATTGGTCCACATGGACCCCTGAAAATCCCAATGGAGGGTGACACATGGCAGCCTCTGGTGTTGTCACGTGGCATGTTGATGTCAACATCCCGTATGATGATGTCACCCTGACATGTCAGCTATTGACGTCATACCGACATCAACAATGAAGATGGTGATGTGTCCCCTTTTGACTGGCCCTATTTGACTACAACTTTGACTGGAAATATATTTCAAAAAATAACTTTGTTTAACGATTCATTTGGGCCGCTAGAAATCTTGTGACGCACTTTTCCCAATCATGTCATTTTCACTGAGTTTTGGGAACTTATGAATTTTTTCCCTTTCTCTATCTGCTGAAGCCATTATGAGCATTCTTAGTTGCCTCTATGAGTTCTGAGTTGTTATTTTCCTTCTCTAGATCCTTTTTGGATCAAATTTAGAAGATGGAACATATCATGCAATGTGAGAAGAATTTAAGGAGTCAAAGCGCACAATAGGAGGAAATGCAATAAAGTGACATGTAAAAGGACATTTTGTAATGAGATTAGCCCTATTTTAATGTATAAATATGTAAAGAGTCGGGGTAGATGGGGGGTTTGAGGATTGAAAATTTATTGTGTATTGTTCATGAGTTGAGTTTTGGCTAAGTATTCGTATGTTATGACTGAGCTTTTTCGGGGTAGGCTCTCACTACAATAGAATGGCTAGGCAGGTTTGAGTAATGGTTACTATTGCATCTTTTTGTAAGCACAATGCATAGTTCTAAGGAGACTATAAATGACTAATATAAGAAGCCATATGTTGTGGACGTAGCCCATATTGGGGTGAACCACGTTAAAACTTGTGTCTTGATGTGATGTTGTGTGTGTGACATACATATGTTGAATGTTTAGTATTATGAATATGTTACTGATATTGCACAATGATGATGGAAGTTTAGTATTATGATTTTGTTATTCATATATGTTGTCATAATGTCGCACACTGAAGTAATTGGTAATTGAATGAATGTCAAATAAAGTAATGTCACACATAGGGTATGTTGCATGATAAAATAACTGTTAAGGGATGAAACGACACACATAATAAGAACATGTTGAATGCCTCACTTCCCATCATCACTGCAGAAAATTGGTTCTTGCATCCCCTCTAGATTCCTTGGGTGAGACTTCACTTTCTTGTAGGTGATGACAAAGGGGCTAGTGTCTAAGGTTTTTTTTGGTGTATTTATGATTAAGCCCAGCTCTTCCCACTGCGTGCCAACAACATGTGTTGCATAACGAATGCTAACTTGATCTTGCTTGACCATGTATGCACTTCCACTTTGTTGAAACACTTATATTGTGGGGTATAATTGTGGCTTCATTTAATGTTGTGAGAATTGATCTAGAGGTTTAATATTTATATTTATCTATTGCATGTTCTTTTAAGTGCACCTATATTGACTATCAAATTTCACCAATATAGACTTTTCCATAGGAACATGGGATTTTATAGACAACTTTCAATTTTCTGATATCTAGTGAATCCATCACTAATTCTACCAATATTCTAATGGTTTTCATGGAAGTGAAGGCTATCATGATGTTCCTACTGCTTAGTAATTTTCCAATTTGACTTGTGGTACCTTTGATATATGGAAATGTGAGTTTTGGGATATCCACCTTCATATGTAAGTGACCTATGTTAATTTCTTTGTGGATTGTTTTTATAATATTCAAATCATTGTAACCATTCATTCAAAAGGCCATTCTAAGGTTATCTAGTTCATAGTCAATTGTTTTTAATCCAAGATTCTTGTGGCCCTTATGGAAAGGGTGTAAATGATGCTTACCTTTTGTGTTGGGTGGTGATGATATTTTGCATGAATGTATCTATCTATGTGTGACTTCCTCCTGTAGACTTCATACTAGAGTCTCCCATCGCCCTTATTTCTAAGCATTACATCCAAAAAATTGAAGTTAATTGTCCCTTTATATCT
The DNA here is from genome assembly GCA_009831015.1 of Picea engelmannii. Classification (NCBI taxonomy): domain Eukaryota; kingdom Viridiplantae; phylum Streptophyta; class Pinopsida; order Pinales; family Pinaceae; genus Picea; species Picea engelmannii. The sequence goes on along the minus strand of ML795049.1, from coordinate 242,724 downwards.
CAATGGTGAATTTAAAGTGATATGAGAGGCATTGATGTGCTCAAACAAGCATTCTAGATCCTCTTTGGTATGTCCCCATTTGGTGAAGATATCATCCATGTATCATTTCCATACTCCTAGGGTGAATTGAAAGGATTTTAAATTCCTTACTTCAAATTTCTGCATGTAGATGTTTGCAACTACTGGTGATAGGGGGAATCCTATCGCCACACCATGAATTTACTCATAGATATTTCCTTTGTAGATGAAATATGTTGACTTAAGGAATATATTCACCAATTTAATAGTTTTGATGTATGTGATGTCTTCTATGACATTAATGGCATGGTCCACTAGGACCTTGATATAGAGAGACATAATTCCAAATCTTACTAGAATTTCATCATCTTCTATATTTTGGATTTTGATGTATTTTAGAAAGGATGATGAGTCCTTTAAAAAAAAGTGTGTATTGTTAGAGGGGAGGATGAGTAACTTAGCAATAATTTATTTCAGAGAGTAAGTCAAATATCCTATCATGGTTATAGTTGGTGTTAAGGGGACACCATATTTATGAATCTTGGGTGCACCATATATGCAAGGCATGATAACATTATTTGGAGTGACCTTATTCTGAATTGATTCATTAAGGGATGAAAACTTGATCATTGTGGGCACTACACACATTAATTTGTTCCCAGGGTCTTTATTGATGACTCTATAGCTTCTGCATGTGAGGTGCTCCATCAATTTGTTATGGTAATCTACTTCATCCATTATGATAGTAGTGTTTCCCTTGTTATCCTTGAGTATCATAATGTATTTATTATTTCTCAAAACCAATATAACGTTCCTATCAACCTTATACAGGTTTATTTTTAGTGGTTTAGAGGATATTAGCACTACCACACATTTCTACCTAATATCTTCAACATTTGTTTTTTGGGGATATAAGGGAAGATTCAATGTTGCATACCAACCCTTTCACAAGTATCTTGTTTGGGACTACCAAAAAAATCAACCCTTTCTATAAAGTATTGTGCGCTAGTGTATCCAACATGAAATTTGATAAATTCACCACAATGCTTTGCTTATTCTTTGGAAATCTCACTAATATACTACTATTCTGCTTGTGTTTTAGAAGTTCAAGTTTTGGTGGAGTTTGTCCAACTATTCATATAATTTAACAACATCACCATGCGTTCATATTATCCATTTTTATTGTTAACATTGGGCTCATCATGGTGAATGCACCCTCATCCATTTTTTGAGAAGATTTTTACATTTTGCAAAGCTAGGTATGAGACCACTATTGACACATTGTTTTAAGAAGTATAGTTCTATTATTAATTTTTTCCTCTTTGTTCTCAACCTATTGAACAACATTGCATACTATTCTGTAGGTTTCCACACTTATTCATAATGCTAGAAATTTTTTCTGGATGAAATCCTTTGTTGGATTGTCTTCAGTATTTTTCTTGACACTGTCTCAAATTTTTTGTATTTATGTTCAATATTATTAATTTGTAAGAAGGATGATGATATTTTTGGTACTTTTAGTACTAGTCCTCTCTCTAGGCACCTTCCCACACATTTTGAGTTACAATAATCTAGGTCGAGGGTTCTTCCATCACTTGTGTTAGCATCAGAAGTCACCCCTAGATTGCTTGCAGGAGCAGAGCCCAATGCCCATCAGTTTTTATGTCAAGATTTAATAAATGGGGGTGGTCGAATGGAAAGAGACCCAGGAAAGTAGCATTGACATAGGAACCAGGGTCTAGTATGTAGAAAGAAAGGGAGGTCTTGATCCAACATCCGTCAGTAAGTTGATTAAAGTGTGGTAGATGGAAGAATTGTGAGAAGGGTGAGAAAGACTGCCTCGGGCAATAGGCCTTCGGAAGCTTGAAGAAGAAAAACTCAGAAGCCAAGATCCTCTTGGTCTAGAGTTTCAAGGAGCTCAAGGGTGACTCGACTGGATCCTCCAATTCCAAGCCATTCCAGCGCTGAGAAAACACAAGAACTGATTAGAAACGCTGCGACTGTTACAGTGATCCAACCTACATCATCCTACAACAGCGCAACTCAACTGGATCCTCCAATTCCGAGCTGTTCTAACACAGTAAACAAAGAGATGGAAAAAGAGGCTGACATCCATAAAGTAAGAAGTTTCAAATTCCTTATACATTAACCAGAGCGACCAGCGCTGCAACAAAACTTTACAATCGAGAGCCTAGCTCAACCATCGACCCTTTACAAAAATACAAAGACTAAGTCTATATACTCAACAAAATTCGCCTATCAGAGGCATGTTCAGTCATCCAAGGCGTGGTGTCCCCTCAGCCGAATTTGGACAGGTAACTTTCGTCAGACGCCGCCTTAACTGCACATGGCTCCTGTAAGGGAGATAACAACAACATTAAAGGCCAACATGGTGCGCACAGACTTCCTCTGGTCAGATGAGGACCGGCCATGACCTTTTGGAGAAAATCAGTGTACAGGACCATCTCGGGCAGACTGCCTGCCGGAACCTCCATACCTCGCATTCAATAAGTGAGATGAGGTTTCAACTACCTCTGTTCACCTTCATTTAATTCTTCAGCGAGGAATAGGATCGAAGTCACATCCGATGGTGCATGGAGATCACAATGATCCTTTCGGCAGCTAGCCCCGATGCCTTTGGCTCCTTTTGCACAGTTCTTTTCTTTCCCAGGTGGCCACAGGCTGTGACCCTATGCTTACTCGCAAAGGATCTTTCGACGTTCATGACTAGGAAGGGGCTAATCCCCGTCCCTCAAAACTGTGATGAACAAAACACCGAGATGGCTTGAGTTGGCGCCGTGCGTCCCCCTAGATCTGATGGCTCTGAACTCACCCGATGATGCTGTGAGCCCGATTTCAAGCGCTATTGGCACTTCGGGGTTCCGGGATTCGAAGTGTATAACGATAGAAAACCTTCACCCTTTGAACTTGCAACTGTCGAAAAGCTGACGTGACCAGATCTCGCACCACGTGTCCTTTGGGTGAATGATTGCCATCCATGCCCGCACATGATGTGGGCGCTATCCATTGCGCTATCCTCGGTGCATCTTCTCTATCTGTGACTTCCCGCCAACCGTTGATCTACTCATATGGATGGATCAGGACCACTGACACTATAATTTTCCCGCTTGCTTGATTTTAATTCCAAACAGGGCTTCTTCTATTCACTACGCGTGGGCGCTCCTCATGCAACCTACAGACCTAGATATCCCGATGCTGAAGACAAGTAATGTTGCTAACATTAGGCTCCATGGGGGATAGAGTCATCCCTGTGATGCTCTAAGGACTCATTTTGCAGTTCCAGTGCCTTGTTGTTGGCCTATGGAGTCAAGCTCAAAACACCCCCTGCTGAAAATATAGTCTGAAAAGTAAAAGTAAAACAAAACAAGATACATGCTCCAAAGAGATTATTTATGTACAGTCCTAAACTAGTAAAATTGTATATACATGGGCTAGGTGAAAGCAAATTTCCACCATAGCCACCCATACTTCTTGGTGATTCATCCCTTCCCTTTACCACAGATGCTCCATAAAATGCTAGGGAGGTATGATAGGCAGATGAAGATGAGGTTAACCATGTTGTCCATACCCTCAAATTTTGAGAAGGGGAATAAATTTATAGGCTCCAAAGCCTTTGGAAAGAACAACTACATATAAGACCCAACAGGGTCACAATATCTAATGCCATGGGAGTTTAGTTGGTTAGAAAACATCTCTTTTCCTCCGTTCTTGTTCACCTGTGGCATGATGTCTTCAGAGTGCACAAGTGGGCGGAGGACAGATGCAGGCTGGCCAATGCCAGATGACACCTGCCCACAAACAGGCTCTGGATAAGAGATGAGTTGTCTACTAATCCGTTCCTCTTTATGTTGCTTTGTGCTTCTTGCAAGCCTAGTAGAGTTGATTTCCACCCATGGCCTTTCCTTAATTAATAAAGGAACATGCTCTATAATGTGGTCTTGGAAATATTTCATAACACAATACTCACTTGTGAGTATTGGTGGACTAATGTTATTAGAACATTTCGAGAAATCTGAAATGTAGGACTCCATGCATATGGCGACAGGATCATGGGGAGTATGATAGAATCCTGACCGCTTCAGAAGACCAAGATGTTCTTCTGCAAAAAACTCTCTACTCACAAAAGAATGTCCCTCCCCCTCATGGGAAAACCACTCTGGATCTTCTACAACTGCAGCTTTTACCCTAGAAAGATTATATTCAAATAAAGGAGCAATAGGATCTAGGTCATAATGACTATTTCTTGGTTCTTGTTCCAAATCTGATCCATAATTGCTATATCCTTGCTTAGATTCTGAAACAGACTAACAATCTTCTTCCTCCTGTATATGCAAATCTGCCTGCTTATGAGTCCACCTGCCAGCCCTGATGTTTTCCTCAACCTCTATATCATCCTCAAATAGATGTATCAATGATGAGGATTTCCTGTCTCTCAGGAGGAAGACTAGCTCTAGATGCTGAGCCATGATATAGTACACCATAGCAGAAGTCTCTATGGGTCTGATCTCTACAGGCATGCTATGATAAACACTGGAAAATATTCTGTTGAAAACAACCAAGGCTTCATCTTCCCATCTCCTCAAGGAATTAAACTCGTACCAGTATTGATCAAGGGACTTGTTCTCACCCCAACCTTTTAAAAATGTATGGTATAGTTCAGTCCAAGAACCAATAGAACCGGCCTCCAGACACCTAAACCACACTGCAACATCTCCAGACAGGGAGTGTGAGAACATCCTCATGACAACATCTTCATGAAGGATCTCAAATTGATCAATAAGGGTCTCAAAGGCCTCCATATGCCTCGCAGCTGTAACATGACCTTCCCCAAAAAATCGAGGAAGATACTTGAAGAAATCATGAGGATAAGGGTTAAGGTGATATGGCAGCCTCAGAGGTTTAAACAACTTATATTTGATTTTGATTTCAAAAGTAGTGGGTAGATCATGGGATTCAATAAGAGGCTGGGGAGGCTTAGTAGGAAAAATAGGGGGTAACGAGGTCTGGGAAGACTGTGAATTATCCTCAACCTCCTCAGGACTACAAGGGAACTCAATTCCAAGAGGAGGTGTGATATAGATCTCATCTTCATGGATAGGCAAAGGTGAAGGCACAAGATCAATATCTGCAACAGAAGAAGAGGGTATGCTTTCTTCTTCTGAGTGGATAAGGGGAGGCTCAAGGACATCATAATGTACAAAGGAGAGGAAAATATTCTCTATAAATGAAGGGAAAGAGAAGAATGAGTTGACAAGGAAATACATAACTTCATGCAGTAAGCTCATAAACTGATACCTAGTCTTTCCCTTCGACATGGACTTCCTTCTGTCAACATAATCCCTTCTAGTGGAGTCTTTAAATGTGGATTCTCCAGGTGAATGCTATGCAGAATGAGTGTGTCCGGTCCTCATTCACCATCAAAGACTAGAACTGGGCTTCGTGTCTCCCAAGAGCTACTAGGTGTAGCCAGAGGCACTGCAACAGAGGAGTTACCAGGTGGAATGACCTCAGAGGAGTCACCAGGTGCAAGTGCAATCTTCAATGGTTCTGATGTCTGATGCACCTTCAAAATCAGAAGCTCTATGTCATTCAATCCCAGGGAATATTTTCAACTTCGTCCCTGGCAACGACGCCAGAAATGTTAGCGTCAGAAGTCACCCCTGGATTGCTTGCAGGAGCAGAGCCCAACGCCCATCAGTTTTTATATCATGATTTAATAAATGGGGGTGATCGAATGGAAAGAGACCCAGGAAAGCAGCATTAACACAGGAACCAGGGTCTGGTATGTAGAAAGCAAGGGAGGTCTTGATCCAACTTCCATCAGTAAGTTGATTAAAGGGTGGTATATGGAAGACTTGTGAGAAGGGTGAGCAAGACTGCCTCGGGCAATAGGGCTTCGGAAGCTTGAAGAAGAAAAACTCAGAACCCAATATCCTCTTGGTCCAGAGTTTCAAGGAGCTGAAGGGTGACTCGACTGGATCCTCCAATTCCAAGCCATTCCAGAGCTGAGAAAACACAAGAACTGATTATGCGACTATTGCAGTGATCCAACCTACATCATCCTACAACAACACAACTCAACTGGATCCTCCAATTATGAGTTGTTCTAATACAGTAAACAAAGAGATGGAAAAAGAGGTTGACATCCATAAAGTAAGAAGTCTCAAATGCCTTATACATTAACCAGAGCGAACAGCGCTGCAAAAAAACTTTACAATCGGGAGCCTAGCTCAACCATCGACCCTTTACAAAAATACAAATACCGAGTCTATATACTTAGCAAAATTCTCCTATCAGAGGCATGTTCAGTCATCCAAGGCATGGTGTCCCCTCAGCTGAATTTGGATGGGTAACTTTCGTCAGACGCCACCTTAACTGTGCATGGCTCCTGTAGAGGAGATAGTAGGAACATTAAAGGAAAACATGGCACGCGCAGACTTCCTCTGGTCAGATGAGGATCGACAATGACCTTTGTAGAAAATCAGTGTATAGGACTTTCTCGGGCAGATTGTCTTCCGGAACCTCCATACCTCGCATTATATAAGTGAGTTGAGGTTTCAACTACCTCTTTTCACCTTCATTTAATTATTCAGCGAGGACCGGGATCGAAGTCGCATTAGATGGTGCAAGGAGATCACGATGATCCTTTCGACAGCTAGCCCCGACGCCTTTGGCTCCTTTTTCACAGTTCTTTTCTTTCCCAGGTGGCCATGGGCTATGACCCTATGCTTACTCGTAAAGGAGATTTTGACATTCGTGAATAGGAAGGGGTTGATCCCCGTCCCTCAAAATCGTGATGAACGAAACATCGAGATGGCTTGAGTTGGTGCCACGCATCCCCCTAGATTTGACGGCTTTGAACTCACTCGATGATGCTGTGAGCTCGATTTCAAGCGCTATCGGCACTTCGAGGTTCGGGGCTTCGAGATGTATAATGATAGAAAACCTTCACCCTTTGAACTCGTGACTGCCGAAAAGATGACATGACCAGATCTCGCGCCACATGTCCTTTGGATGAACGACTGCCATCCTGCCCACACATGATGTGGGCGCTATCCATTGCGCTATCCTCAGCGCATCTTCTCTATCTGTGAATTCCTGCCAACCGTTTATCTACTCATATGGATGGATCAGGACTGCTGACACTATAATTTTGCCCACTCACTTGATTTTAAGTCTGAACAGGACTTCTTCTGTTCGCTGCGCTTGGGTGCTCCTCGTGCAACCTGCAGACCTGGATATCCTGATGGCGAAGACAAGTAATGTTGCTAACAACTTATACATTATGTGTGGATCCATCGCCACCCACCCCTAACATATTTCCTACTCCATGCATCCCCAGTGGATGCACCCATAGTCCACCCATCCACACCAACTCTTCCATCGCATGCATCCACAGTATATGCACCTATATTCCACCCACCCCCTGTTGATTAAGGTTGGTTGTCATAGATGTCAACCCTTAAAGAAAGACCCGTAGCACAAAGGTTTGGGTAATGGACCCAATAGTGTTTGATGTAAATATGACTCATTATTATTTTGTCATGGTTGATAAGAAGTAAATATGGATGAACTCCAAAGTGGTCCCCTTATGGTGAAAGCCCTCACGGGAAGACGCTTTGTGGAGTAAGAAAACCCATGCTTAATTGTGTAATAATGAGATGAAAGAAAGTGAATTTTTTAGGGAAAATATCCTATATGGATAGTTCTTGTCATGTCATTTCTGGTGGTATGTGGAACGTCACATAATTCCTCACGGTTAGAGAGTTATGGACATGAGAAGTTGGAGAACCCAGGTTTGGGTAATGGACCCAAGTTTGTTTGATGGGTAACGATATGAGTTATGATATATTTTCAGATAATACTATTCTATATGGATAGTACATGGCATGCCATTTATGGTGGTATGTAGTGTTAAATTGTAAATTAAAATAAAGTACCAAGGCAAGTGTTTCTCTTCCCTAGGCACCTAAGGGGGAGAAATTACCGAATATGGGTCTTAGTCAAATTAATTTGTGAGATGCAAATTAAAAGATAACTTTATGATTAAAGTGAGGGTGAGTGAAGAGACACCAAATC
>ML795049.1:103194-145440 GCA_009831015.1 Picea engelmannii | reverse complement strand
TTCAGTTGTTGCTGATAAACCCCAAGGATTGTAGTCCGTAATAAAAAGAAAATTGTACATACATCTTGTGTTCTTTGTGTTCATTGTGGTGATGACTTGTTGATGATATATTGTTGATATATGTTGTTGATATGTGCCCACATATAACTGGTTATAAATGACAACAATGGGTAATGAATAAATGTTGAATGCTAATTGATGAGTTTTTGTGCAAGAGGGAAGTTTTGGGAAAAAGAGCCCCACACTCATTCACCCCCCCTCTAAGTGTGGTAGGTGTGTCCAACAGTTGGTGTATGGAACCGAGTTCGTTTTTCCCCTTTCATTAGGAGTTTCGGTCATGAAACTATTGCAGGAAACGCAGGAAGAACCTAATGATGTCCAGCGAAGGATAAATCAAATGATCCACCTAATGTAGTCCAGAGAAGAAGTTTACAACAGAACTCAAGTGATCCAGGAAAATATAAAAAAAGATTTATGACAAGAGAACCAAAGAGGATAACTTTGAATTGGGTGATCTAGTTTTGAGATGGGACTCCAGAAATGAAGATAAAGGTAAACATGGAAATTTCGATAGGTTGTGGAAGGGTCCTTACACCATTCAGGCCTTCAAAGGAAATAATGATTTCCTACTTGCTAATAGTGATGGATCAGACCTGCCAGGGGAACCTATAAATGGAAAGATGTTGAAGCATTACTTGCCACCTCAGTAGAAAGATCACCATTCCCTTTCATTGTATATATCATTTCTTTTACAAGTATTTTGTGTGTAGGTGCTTTTGTTCAGGTGTTTGAAGCCCGCAGAGAAGGCCCTAAGACACTGAATAATGTCATCAAAAATTTCAAAATAAAGCAAGTCATATAAGAGAAGAAGCTCTAAAGGAAATGTTTTCAAGACAACAAGAAACATGATTCTTGGCATCTCGCAAGGAGGATACCATCCCTAGGTGGAGCCACTGTTATAACCCTATAATTTATAGGATCAACTGTTGATTGTAATTTTGTTCCTTTAGTGTTTTTGACTTGCAGACATTGTTGCATTCTACAAAAGAAAAAGAAAAAACAAAACAAAAGAAATGAGATAAACAAAAAGAGGGCATAAAAGAAAAATGGTAAAGCCCCATGAATTGATACTGACTTGATCCATACAGTTTAAACATGGCCAAGTATTTTAAATTTAACTATTTAGGATTAGTGAATAAGCTTGGCTATACTGTCTAATCTTAGCCAAGTAAATTAGGTTTAGTGAATAAATGTGGCCAAATAGTCTAATCTTGGTCAAATAACCCTAGGGTAGAGTATTTTGTTAGCCCAACAGTTTAAGCTAGGCTAAAGGTGAAAAGGAGTAGGTTAGTACATAGGTTAGTTAGTTTCTCTTCAATAAAATGTGTAATATGATCAATGAAAAATGCAGAATTTTGATGGTGAAATGTGTTTTCTAACCCCATGGTGACAAAATAAAAGGGGGCAATGCGCAAAACCCATAAAAAGGTCATGAAGCCTAAGTTTGGCCTCATATATTGAAACACACCCCAGAGATTAAAGATCGAGCCTAGATCTACGACTAAGCTGTTGGCGCTAAGATCTACAGTTCTGATGAGTTTTCGAACCCCCTGGACTGTTCTACCATTAATAGTGGGGGGGGGGGGAGTCCGAAAAGGTGATTAAAGTGTGCGCTCAAATCTACGGTCATCTCATCAATGCACAAATGGAAGATCCATAGGAGATTCTGGACCCCCCTGACCATTCTACCTTTAACGGTAGGGGGGTTCCGAAAAGGTGATTAAAGTGTGTGCTCATATCTACGGTCATCCCATCAGCGTGCAAATGGATGGTCCATAGTAGATTCTGGACCCCCCCTAACCGTTCTACCTTTAATTGGGGGGGGGGGCGCTCTGACATGATGGTTAAAGAANCCCCCCCCCCCAACCTTTCTAATTTTAACAGCAGGGGGGGCGGGGTCCAAAATGAAGCAACGTCCGGGTGGGCCCCATCCCTACATGCCATCATCTCATTACATCTTACCTCCCCGCTCCAAACATTTACCGCCTACCATTTTTCTGACTCACCACCATCATCCAGAGATGTCACATCTGAAAACCACCCTTTGCAAGTTCCATGTCATGACCCCGTCAACATGTCCCATCCATCTAACCGTTATGGTTCATATCTTTTCGTTCATCCCCTAATCATTATTCTACATATCAACCAGATACACACGTCAGACGTCTTTCACCCTACCCTCTCATGCTCTGAACGACCAGTTAACCATTTATTACTGGCCACATACCCGTTGTTCACCTGCTAGTCCGTTTTCGCCCAACGGACACCCCTTCACCTAATTCCAACCCCATTTCGGCCATTTGCATTTCACTCACACTGCCTGCCTATCAGAGACTCATTTGTTTTCACCTCTGCAACATGTCATCCAGCCATAAATTTCGCCTGCTAAGGTTTGTTCAGTGTGCAGTTACTGGTGGAAAACAATGGTGCCCAGAAGTAAAAAGGTAAACGTAGATGAAAATCCTTTCCTCCCACCTCCTGTCCATCTCGACCAGATCCCATTTGCAGACAAAGACTATTTAATCTCAGAAACCAGGTCTGAATTCAACTTTGTTGAGCTACATTCATGGTTTAAAGACACCTTCATCGATCAGAGCGATGAAATTGGGCTATGGGAGTCAGGTTTCCCCCTGTATCATTTTCCCCAAGTCCATCATTTTCCCGAATTCACCCTCAAATGCCAAGTGCACTACCTCCCTGATCAAAGAGCCATAGTATCTTCGTCTGGAGAAACTTTTTTCCTTATTACACCCGAAGCCATTGATCAGATGATGTAGGTGCCCAGAGTCAAACCCCGTTCTCCTCTCGCAATTGAAATATTGACCGAAATGTATCAGAACTTGTCTTTTCCCCAAAGAGCACAAATTTTTGAGTTATTCCTCCCACAAGATGCCCAATTTCCTAAGAAGAATCCTCCCTATCATTCCTCCATATTTTCCGAAAAGGGAAACCATATCATCTCCACACTGTGTTGTTTGCTCGGTTATTTCTCAGTTGAATGTGTGGATGAACCTATCCTAGGATTCCTATCCATTTTCTCTGTTGAAGAGAAAGTTTCCACCCAGTTTGATTTCAGCAGTTTTTTAGCCGAAAACCTGCACGGGCAACTAGAAAATTTCCCTACTGAAGGCATGTTCTGGTATTCTTCAATACTGGCCTACATGTTTATCTTCTATCAGGCAGACAAATTTCCCTTTCTCATGCATAAAATGGACAAGGACGAAGAACCACAAGAAGTAACTTTATGGACGTCACTGCTTAGAAGAAACTCCACTGGATTTAGTTTCAAATAGTTCATCGAGTTGTTTTATCACCTAGTAGTCATCATGCTCAGTGGAAGACCAGAACTGAGGATAAACGAGGAGATCCAAAGAGTTCTGCACCTTTCAAATCTTGCAAATATTGGGGACTGGTTCCTTTATCAGAATTACACTGAGATCAAAGTGTATGGGTGTGAACTAGCTCCATATAAATTGCCCAAGTATGTGACTGTTCAAATATTTGAACTAGAGTATATTTGTCAGATGATAAATTCATATGACATTCATTTTGTGTCTCTGAAGAAAAAACAACAAATGAGGAGTAAAGTGAAAATAGGAACGTTTATCTGCAATAGTCGAGTTGTTGGGGAAGAGGCAGATAAACTATTAAAGGAAATGAAATTCAACACCAGTTTCATTTGGCATTATGATCCAAGTGGGATCATTGCAGAGATGAGAACCAAAAATAAAATTTCACCTTATGCTCACACCCTCAAACTGGAAATTGAAAAGTATGTGAACCAGACAGAGTGGGAGGTAAATACTCTGGTAGATACTAAACATCAAGAAGCTCCTTCAGTTTATTTTTCAATCACTGAGGTATCAATAGAAGATTTTCAGGTATACAACAAAAAACCCAAAACCACTCATGCTATTCACAAGTCTAGTGAGGAAGAGACTCACTCTGCCAAATTGTTTGAGGGAAAACATAAGGTGGTGTCCACTCCTTCTTCAAAGAAGAAAATGAATATAGCTGTGACCACCCAAACTTCACAAGGCATTGTACCCTTGAGCACTTTCGAAAATATGACATGATTAAAAAGAAGAACCAGATGTTGACCAACAACACTTACGCTCAGTTCTGGAAGCAAACCTCCACAACACAACATAGACTATTGTCAGCTTTTGACATAGAGAAAGGAAGAATGCATCTAGAATTTCTACAAGCACAGGTGCCTCAACCTAAGGAGATCACTGACTACAAAACATCAACCCTTCTTTTTGACACCAAACAAGTCCATCCAACTGATCAAATGGATTTGCACAGACAGACTAGAGAAATGGTTTTCTCCACATTGGCACATGCTTCCTCTACATCAATAAAGTTACATGTATCTCTAAACAATGTTCAGACCTAATTGAAGTTGGAAAAGATATCCTCTTTTGCAAAGGATAACAAAATAAAATCTTTAGAGGAGTTGGTGCTCAAGATTGGGTATGATCCCTCAAATGTAAAAGTAGCAGAGGAGATGATAAAGAAAAAGAATGTTGACATTGCATCTCTGAGAAAACAACTGAAATTTCCACCAACAGAGGATTCACAAGCTAAAGAAATAGCTGAGGCAAAATATGAGAAAGAGGAATGGCTGAAGCTAATCATGCAGCAAAACACACAGATAAAGGAAATGGAGGAAGAATTGGAAAGGTTATTGAAAGAGAAGGAGAAATCAACCCCAATGGAAGCTATTCCATTGATTTCAGTTCCCCTGGAAGAAGTCAATACAACAACTATGCCAACGACCACTACAGTAGAAATTCCATCGGCAACCCCATTCACAGCATTGGAAAAGACTGTGGAGCTGGCAAAGTCCATGGAGGAGATGACTCTGCAAGGAACAAAGATCAATAGGCTGAAAATGGAGGTTGAAAGTCTCCAGGAACTCAAGTTTCCTTCCACACAAGATACAATGTTGAGAGACAAGCATTAGAGAAGTTTAAGCAGGAAATACAACAACTCTAGAAACAAATAGTGGTAGGAAATACATTAGCAAAGGCTAAGGAAAATATCTGGACAGACATCTCCAATTCCATAAACGAGATTTGGCCCATGGTGAAAATCATGTTTGAACAACATGATCTGGTGCTAAAGAGTAGGCAGGCCATTGACAGGATAAGAAGAGAAATGGATGAAATTCCCTTGGCAGCTAACGAGATCATCAAGTTTCTGAATTCAAAAACCAAGGAAGAGCTTGAAGAACTGAAAGTTGAAGACATAATAGAGACTATCCTCGAAGTAAAAATATTATTGACTAAAAGAGGATTAATGTTGCAGTTGGAGGAGAAAGCTCAAAACATGGACATTAGAGTTCAAAGATTTTTTAACAAGATTGAAGCCTTACAAAAAAATTCCCTTCTTGGCCTACTTGTCCTAAATGATAAATTGATGACTTTATCTAATTATAAGAAAATGATTTCCACCATGGCCAAAGGCAGTTCCAAGTTTTCAGGGATGCAGGGCAGCATCATGGGAAAAGTGTTCTTGGAGACTTTGCATCCTGACCTTAGCATACAACACGGAATCAAGTACATTTTCTTCACCAAGCTGACTTTTGCTAAGTACATTGAGATGGATGAAATCTACCACCGGATATTGAAAGTTACCATCCCAAGCACGCAAAGATGGGATGAGCTATGCGAATTGATTGAGTAAAAGTAAAGGTCTCGCTGAACTCAGCGTCCAACGCAGTCAAAGTCATCTGAATGACTTACCAACGGCCTTCCCCAAAATCAGCGTGAGAGATTTGACACATCATCATCAGTTACTACATTTCTGCATCTTTTTAGCTAGTTAGTTAGACTTAGAGTCTACCACGTCCTGATCATTAATGACAGGGTCGTTTGTAACTTTGATTATAAATATTTCAAACTTAGAAGTATTGAGGGTTGATCTTTACGCCCAAGCAAGATGTAATCACTGTAATTTGTATCAAGAGGTTATTCCAGTAATACAAAGAGACATTTCATAGTATTCCTGCGTGTTATATGTTGGTGAATTTTCCTCTGTCTTCGTAAAAAAGTTTTTCTTTCTCAGTTATCATATTGTTTTTCTAATCTAATATTCAAAATAAGTTAAAGTTGCAGAATTTTCCATTGTGTACTCTATTCCTAATATTTTATAGATTTAAATGTTTTCTTTCTGATGTTACAACAAAGAAATTCTTAAATGATTTTTTGTTCTAACTGATGTCTCACCTTTTTCAGCAATACATCATTTTTATTCCTAAATAATCCAACAGTTGCACTATCTTTCCCTATAAAATGAATCTTATAAAAATTGTCTTTAGCCTCCATATTTTTAAAAATAGACCCCATACCCCAATGGAAGTGTAAATGATATTCATCCATTTTATTTAAAAACAATACAAACAACTTGGTTCTATTCCTTTTTAACTAGCCTGAAATTTGGAAAATCCAAACAAATCTAAAACTTACAGAGAGATCCCTCTCTGAAATTGATAGGGCTAGCTCCCAGTTTTGAAGTGGTTGGTTAAGGTTACCTCTGATAAATTTCTTCTTGCCTCACAACAACCTCTGGGAATTTACAAAGTGATAACATATTCTTTTACCTTTTCAATGGGTTTCTCTTTCCTCAAGGACTGTGTTTCTCAATTACACCAATTCCCCATGTTTAAAGAGAAAAATTGGCTTCCAAGCACCCCACCACAAATTTGTCTTGGTATTACACAAGAAGGCACAACTAACAATCCCAATTCCGAGTGTACGCATTTTTCTTTGTATTACAAAAGAAGACACAACTAACAATTCCAATTCCAATTGGACAAATATGTCTTGGTATTACACAAGAAGACAGAACTAATAATTCCAATTCCAATTTGATAAATTTGTCTTGTTATTACACAACTAACATTTCCAATTCCAATTCCAGTTCCAATTGGATAAATTTTTCTTGTTATTACACAACTAACAATTCCATTTGGACAAATTTGTCTCAGTATTACACAAGAAGATACAACTAACAATTCCAATTGGACAAATTTGTTTTGGTATTACAAAACATGACGCAACTACCAATTCCAATTGGAAAAATTTGTCTTGGTATTACACAAGAAGACACTTAACTAACAATTCCAATTGGAAACATTTGTCTTCTAATTCCAAGAAGAAACAAGAAGACACAACCAACAATTCCAATTCCACTTGGACAAATTTGTCTTGCAATTCTTCCCACAATTGTCTTGCAATAGCACAAAATTGTCTATGAATTAAACAACAAGACAAAAAGAACAAAAAATTGTCTATTCCTGCTATTTGTGCGTGCAGATGTCAGGCTTGTTCGTGTTTTTGAGATATATGAGGTAGAGGAGTGTTCTTGGCACATAAAAATTCCAGTAGAAATGCGTGTGGGTTCCTAAAACATGTACGCACTAAAGTGTGTACACGTTATAGAAACACACACATGTTCCTACTGGGAATGGATTAGGGCACAACTAGAAGGATTTCAAGTCACAATAGGGTGTTCATGATCTTAATGAAATTGACATAGCATTTATTATAGACCAAACATATTTATGAATAAATATGTATAGGTGTTTGGGGAGAACTGGGACCTAAGGGCTTAGGATTGGAAGTGTTTTGCAGAATAGAGAAATGGTTACAGCACCAAGATGTGGGTGCAAGGGTTGTGGGTCATTTAAAAAGAGGTATATTCATAGTGCACATAGGGATCGAGTGTGGAGGGGTTTAAGGGTTAAGTATAGGTTATGCCTAGGCTTAGATGGAGCTAGGGGGGTCTAGGTCATGGCATAGGTCAAGCTCTAGGTCATGGTCTAGGTCATGGTCTAATTATATCTCTAGCTTTATGTCGTGGTCTAGGTCATCGTCTAGCTCTAGGTCATGGTCATCGTATAGGTCTAGCTAATGGTCTAGGTCTTTCCATGTCTAGGTCTTGCTATGTCTAAGTCTAGGTCTAGGTCTAGGTCTAGGTATTGACATGTCTAGGTTAAGGCCATTTCTTTCCTTGTGATGTAGAGAAGGGGTGGAGAGAGAGGAATAAAGAGAGTGTGAGAGGGGGAGAGGGGAAGACAAATAGAATGTGTGAGAGTGAGGGAGAGGGAGAAAAATAGGGTGGGTAGAGAGAGAGAGTGATGTTAAAAAAATAGGATCGCGAAGCAATAAAATAAAAAACAAATGCGTAAATAAAACACAGAAGATACACAATATAATAGAGAGACATATATACATGGTTCACCCAGTGTGGGTTATGTCCACTAGAGAAATTGCCAGGTGCTTCCTTTATTATTATACAACAAATGAATGGATACAACCTACAACACACTCGTTGTAACTTTCTCTTCTTTCTCTCAGTCTCCTCACTCAGAATAAAATATTCACAATGATACATAGCCTCAATACATTTCCCTCATAAAATAGGGTTTCCTTCTAGGGAAAAAAACCCTAACATAACTTCTATAGTCAGATCTATGACTTTATGATGAATGGTCCATATTTACTATGAAATTACAATATACATTTACAAGGGTATAAACACGGCTAAAAATAAAGACCTTTGAATCAGGAAGATAATCAACCTCCACAACCAACAAGTGAGAGGAAGGGGGGGAGAGAGGGAATGGGGGTTAGATAGAAGAAAAGAGATCAAGGTGGGTAAAGTGGGGGAGAGAGAGGGAGGTGGATATAGTGTGCAAGAGAGCAAGGGTTAGATGCAAGATGTAAATAGAGAAGGGGGTATATATGGATTGTTTGAGAATGTGAGAGGGTAGGAGAGGAAGACCAAGAGGGGTGGGGTAGANATATAGAGGGAGGGAGGGAGGGAGGGAGGGGGTAGAGAGTGTGTGTGAGATTACAAATAGATAAGTGTTATGTCATACATAATCTAGGGCATGTCAAACATTGATTTTGAAAAATACAAAATCAAGGAAATTTAATATTTTACGCTTGTTACCAGGTTGTAAATCGCTAACAAAAACTATCTAATCTTGAAAAATGTACAAATAGATATGTTTTCTAGTAATACATAATCTATGCCAATATCATAAAAAAAAATATCAATATTGGATTTTTGATAATATAAAATCAAACAATGGGAAATCCGAGAGAGACATGGGAAATTATGCATAGAGCAATGGTTAGAGCACCAATATGTGGGTACAAGGGTCATGGGACCTTTAACAAGAGGTATATGCATAGTGCACTTACGGATAAAGTGTGGAGGGGGTAAAGGGTCAACTATAGGTTATTCCCAAGCTTAGATGGAGCTAGGAGGGTCTAAGTCATGGTCTAGGTCAAGATCTATGTCATGGTCTAGGTCAAGGTCATGTACATGATCATGGTATAGGTCTAGGTCATGTTCTAGGTCTAGCTCTAGGTATATGTCATGGTCTAGGTCATGGTATAGGTCTAACTCTAGGTCTATGTCATGGAATTTGTCATGGTCATCGTATAGGTCTAGGTCATAGTGTATGGTCTAGGTCATGGTATATGCTCTAGGTCATAGTATATAGTCTAGGTCATGGTCTATGCTCTAGGTCTAGGTATTTCCATGCCTTTCCATGTCCAGGTCTTGCTATGAATAGGTATAGGTCTAGGTCTAGGTCAAGGCAATTTATTGCCTTGTGATGTACCAAACTTATTATAGTATGTGAGAGTCTGAGAGGGAGAGAGAGGAATACATAGAGGGGGGGGGCTAGAGAGAGAGAGTATGAGAGTGTGAGAGTTAGAGAGAGGAAGACAAAGAGGGGAGTAGAGAGAGTAAGAAATAAAATGCGAGGGGTGGAGATAGGAAGACATAGAGGGGGGGTGGAGAGAGAGGAATAAAGAGAGTGTGAGGGGGGGGAGAGGAAGACAAAGAGAGTGTGTGAGAGTGAGGGAGATGGAGACAGAGAGGGAATATATATATATATATATATAAAGAGAGAGAGGTACCAGATCTATTATAATAGTGGAAAAAATAAATATTGCAGAGAATAACAATGGAACAACGGAATATATGAAACCACAACACTAGAATAATACCTTTATTGATAAGAACAAATTTTCACTTGCCTCTTCGAGGGGTAAACCTCTAGTAGAGAAAATCTCTATTACGACAATTCTCAAGACAAAGACATATCATGCCTCCTACTCTTATTTATACTAAATATATCTTCTAAAGAACCTTCTAGCAGAAGATTTTTTTAGAAGTGAAAACTTCTATTAGGTATTCTTACATTGACTTGTTCACATTTATTAAATAAGCCTTATAAAATAATGTCGACCTCTATTACATGGAAAATATATTATTCTACCTACATGAGGGGTTAGGGAGGTTAGGTCTCTAACATGCCATCCCACTTGAAAAATAGCCTTGTCCTTAAGCCTTGAGATGAGGAAATTGTTGCAGAATGGTAGTGGGCTCCCAGGTGGCATCTTCTGGAGTTGTATATTTCCACTTCACTAACATTTCCCAGATGGTGCACTGATGGAGACGACGTCCACGTTGGTCCAAGAATTCTTAGGGTTGTAACCAAATGGAACCTTCTTGATCCAAATTAGGGAGATGGGTTTGATTTTGGAACTTAGTTCCAATCACCTTCTTTAAGCCTGACACATGAAAAATAAGATGGAGATTAGAATCAATAGGCAGAGCTAACTGGTAGGCTACGTGCCCCACATGCTTGAGAATGACATAAGGACCATAAAATTTGGGAGGAAGCTTCTGAAACTGTTCATATTTGAGTGAATGTTGCTTATAAGGTTTCAGACGAAGAAACACATGATTCCCTTTAGCAAATTGACATTTAGAACGACCTTGATTCGCTTGTTGCTTCATGTGATTTTGAGACATCACCAACTTGTCCTAGAGGGTGTGAAGAGTGGTATCGCGTACTGTAAGATTTTTGTTAGCCTCCTGAACCTTAGAGACACCTGACATGCATGAGAGAAATGGCAGTGAAGTTTGTTCATATACTGCTTCAAAAGGAGTCATGCAAGTAGTTGTATAATAAGATGTTTTGTACCACCATTCAGCTAGTGGTAACCACTGAGCCCACTGATGTTGGTGGTCAATTGTAAAACACCTTAAATATATTTCCAATTTTTTTTTGACAATTTCAGTTTGGCCATCAGTCTGGGGATGATAGGCAATGTTGAGATGTAATTGTATTCCCTATATCTTGAACAATTCTTGCCAAACATTGCTGGTGAACGTGGGATCCCTGTAAGAGACAATAGAATGCAACATGTCATGAAGTTTCAATATATTATCCATGAAAAATTGATCCATTATGGATGCGGTGAAGGGATGTTGAAACACACAGAAATGAGCATATTTGGAAAGCAGATCTATAACATCCCCAACATTCAACTAGGCTATGCCATGTAAAAAAATTCAAACTGTATACAAATTAAAACATATACACACATAAAATCTTGCGGAATTATATATATATAAATTAAAACAGACAAATACATTCTGCAAATGGAGATATTCATATAGAACAATAATAAAAATACACATGTAGCACACATAGGAAAAACCCATAAAAATAAATGCATAAATAATAATGTAGCATGTAATTTAACACACAATTGACACTTATCTTGGTAATAATATCACCAACTACCTGTAGACCTTCCATGAACCTCCTAGCCTTAGACCACGCTTCTCATCACTCTCGGCAGTGGGTCACCCCCGAGCTGGGAGTAAAATCCACTTGGGTAAAGGGATTCCTAACTAGGCTGATGTATCTCAGATAACAGTAAAAAACTTCGTCCCAGGTGCCAACTCAAACTAACAGCCTACAGTCCCTCATTCCTCACATGCCTTTCCCACCCTAGGAAGTGTGTCATTTTTCTGCTCAACAGTCCTTTGGCTGCCCCACTTGCTTTCCAGGCTTCAGCAATAGGCTGGACAGGAAGTCTCAGAGCCCTGTAGTTGCAGTTTGGCACCTTTGGGAATTCAATTCCCAACAATTCTCTCACCTCAATAGAATTTATCATGGGCCTGACATCTTGCCTCTTCAGTCCAGCTCCTAAGCTAACTAGGTATAGGTATATGTACATGTACGAATATAGGTACAGGTACATGTACAGATATAGGTACAGGAAGGTATGGAGGACAACTGAATGAGTGAGTGAATCATGATGGAATGAATGGGAAAATGAACTAAGTCCAAACTATATGTATGCATGTTCCCAACTTCACACTTGTCATGTTGAGAACCACTTTAGCCCACTTGTCCCCACCCTTAGAATTTAGGATAAAATAATTATCCATACTTTATACTTTAAGGAATATTAATATAATATTCCTTTTTGGATTAATCTCTCTGTCTTATCCCCTTATCCTTAACTTTTATCCCCCCCCTTTCCCTAACTAGTGGATTTTAGTCCCCCATACTATTTTATCATGGTCGATATACATGCAATGATGTATTATATTAATAATAAGACATATACAAAATTAGGCTCATTGGCCTTTAGCATCTAGGCTCTTCGGCTTAATTCAACACATAAGCCTCCTAGCTTATAATAATTGGCTCACTAGCCTATAAAACATGACATATACACAAAGGCTCCCTTGTCTCAAAATTGTGCACACTTAAGTTTGTTGCGCGGGGTATCCTGGATTGTGCACACTTCATCATTTTAGTGCACAGTACATGTGCGCACTATACCATGGAAGGTGCATGAAAAATGATATAAAAAATCTCACCAACTTAAGTACATTTTCATTTTCATTTATAGTTGGGGTTCGGCCCAAGGGTGTTACATTCCCCTCCCCTTATTTATGCATTGTCCTCAGTGCAATATATACACATATTCAACCAAAATTTCAAAAATCCTCAAAAATATGCGGGTATTCTTCCTGCATAGCATCTTCATGCTCCCAAATTGCATCCTCAGGACTGTACCAGGTCCATTGGACCTTTATAATCCATGTGCCTCGATTCCGGAGTTGTTTGATTTTCTGGTTTAGAATGTGTATCATATGTACTTGGAAAGTGCCTTCTTGCTCTACCTGAATTACATTCCAATCAATAACATGATTAGCATCAGGTATATATTTCTTAAGCAATGATACATGAAATACATTATAAATGGTCATGGATGTAGGCAAGGAAAGCATGTATGCTACAGGTCCAATCCTCCCTAGGATTTCAAATGGCCCACAATAGTGAGCTACCATCTTTGAACAATTTCCCAACTTCAGGGAATTTATGTTGGCCTTCACTTTCAAGAATACATGGTCCCCCACTTTAAATTCCCTATGATTTATGCCCTTACTAGCATATATTTTCTTCCTGTCTTCAGCATCCTTTAAATTATGTTTTATTTTCAACATTTTCTCTTCTATTTCCTTGAGTAATTCTGGCCCAACCACTGCTCTATTTGTTGGGTTAGCCCAACTTACCGGTGTGTTGCACCTTCTACCATAAAGTGCCTCAAATGGGCTCATCTTTAGAGATGCTTGGCACCCATTGTTATAATAAAACTCTACTAAGTGTAGGTAGTATTCTCATTTTGATGGTTTATCCATCACATACATCCTCGACATATCCTCAATCACTCGATTCTGTCCATCTGATTCTGGATGTTAAGTTGTGCCAAAATTCAAATTTGTTCCAAATCCCTTAAATAATCCTTTCCAAAAATTTGATGTAAATTTTGGATCTCTGTTAGACACAATTGTCTTGGGTATACCATGTAATCGATCAATTTCTCTCATATAAACATCATCAATGTTGGCTCCCTTGTGAGTGAGATTTACTGGAATAAAATGGGCAGCTTTAGTAATCTTATCCACCACTACCATAATAGAATCATGCTCCTTGTTTGTTCTTGGTAGTTTGGTGATGAAATCCATTGTTACAACTTCCCATTTCCACTTAGGAATGGGTAATGGCTGTAACAAACCAACTGGGCATTTATGCTCATCCTTTACCTTTTGACATTCCAAACATTTGACAATAAAATCAACAACTTATTTCTTCATTCCTGGCCAATAATATTATCTCTTGACAACTGCAATATTTTTCTAATAACTTGGGTGCCCAACAAAAGATACATTATGCATTTCTCTCAATATCATATTTTTCAATTCCTGGGAATTTGGTACATAAATTGTTCCCCTGTACATGAGAATTTCATCATTTTCTAGCTTATAGTCTTTCATTTTCTGCTGCAAAATACCTTGTAATTTTGCCACTAATTCCTTGTATTGAAAATATGATTTTGTAGCCTCCAAAATTCTGTCTTTCAAATCTGATTGGTACATGCTAATGGTTGTAGCATGAAACTCATGCACTCTTCTGCTAAGTTCATCAACCACTTTGTTCTCTTTCCCTTTGATATGCTTTATATCAAAGTCATATTCACTGAGAAATTCTAACCACCTGCTTTTCCTAGCATTTAGAGTTGGCTAATCAAATAAATAATTCAGACCACTATGGTATGTCCTCATCTCAAACCTTTTCCCCATGAGGTAGTGGCTCTACTTCCTCAAGGCATGCACTATGGATTCCAACTCCAAATCATGAGTGGCATAGTGCTTTTCATGCTCCTTTAACTTCCTTGATTCATAACATACAAAAAACCCACTTTGACTGAGGACTCCACCAAGTCCTTTACATGCATCTGTGCATACAATGAAGTCTTCACTTGGATCTGTAATCCTTAGTATTGGATCACTTGTTAATAATTACTTCAAGTGTCGGAAACTCTGTTCACAATCCAATGTCCATTGAAACTTCACACCCTTCTTTTGCAAGGAAGTGATTGGGTGTGCAATCTTTGAAAATCCTTCAATAAATCTCCTATAGTAGCCTTAGATGATCTTACCTCTATCACATTCTTTGGCACTGACCATACTCTAATGTATTCTATCTTCTCATGATCCACTTCTATTCCTTCTTTGAAATGATATGCCCCAAATAATGAATTTACTTCTGATAAAATGAGCACTTGCTCAATTTGGCGTACAACTGATGCTCCCTTAATACTTGTAATACCATCCTCAAGTGTTGTTCATGCTATTACTTTGAATTAGAATATATAAGAATGTCATCTAAAATTACAATGACAAACTTATCCAATTATTCTCTGAAAATACCATTCATTAAACACATGAAAATAGTTGGTGCATTATATTAGCAATCAAAATGCACTGGTATTTTGATGCCTGTTCTCATCATTCTTCATTTGATATATCATTTTCTTCAGTCTCTTGGCCAGTGTCTTAACCTCCATATTTTTCATCAAGCTCTCGATCGATTACTTTTGCCCAAAAATCCTTTGGCTTCATCCTCCTGACCTGCGGATAAATGGTTAGAAATATCATTTGAACTCTGCAAAATTTATTCTTGAGTTTGATGTATTCCTAGTTTCTTTTATTTGAGATTTTTATTGAAAGAGAAGCATGATTTTAATGGCTTTATCCTAGACTAAATCCAAAGCCTAAGCGCCAAGCTCTCTATTTCACAAACCTAGTTACATATCGACACGCCAAGCACAAGCACCGAGTTCCATTGTCTACTCATCTCATCGATAAGGTTATGTGAGCTTTCCTAATAAAATACATATGCAGACAGGTGTCTTGTGTCAATATCATGCATATGCCGATGATTAAATTGCAATATTGGAAGAATATACATTACTGCTTTTGAATATTGAGCACACAGGGATGGCACCTTCTTGTCATAGCTCATTGAAATATATAAAACCAACATAGTTGTTCGGTGCACATAATTTTGCAGGTGTCTATGTCTACAGGTTTTGTTATGAATTCCAAGTCACCAGTCAATTATAAGTTAAACCACAAGTTGACAATTGTTAGATATCTGAATTGAAAGCAGGAAATGAATGCACAGCTGGGTTTTTGAGTGTTTGACAGGTTTTAATGGAATACATTTGGCTATAAGGAAGACCCATGAGATGAGTAGGTATAAGGATAAGGATGCTTCGTTTTGTTTGAAGGCTGAAGGCGGTGCCCAGGCTCAGGTTCAGAGTTGTTGGATCGATTGCAAAGCCATATGGAAAATCAAATGTCGAGACAGGGAAATACACCAGCCAAGACACTATATGTCGAATGAATGCATCTGATCCTCCAAGTATCAAAGAACTTCAATCGTACAATGGCAAATTTAAAGCATGTAATCATAGCATCTTTTCTTCATAGGGTTTTTACAGAAGCCGAGTTTTCCCATTTAAGGTTGCAGGTGTCGGGCTACAGGTTTGAGGTGAATGTTAATAGTAGAACAAAGCTCCAGGTATCAAGTTGATACCTCTCCTTCTCCCATATCTATATTGTTTGCAGAAGTTTCCCTTCCCTTCATTTTCTACGAATACTTTTGTCTACTGGCTCAGCAAAAGAGTGGTAGAAAATGCATGTATAGCAAAATTGGTGTGTGCCACAAATGGTAAAAGTTGATGCGTATGGTTTCGGGATCCATTCCCACATACAGATTTTTCTATATGCTGGTAAGGTTTGTTTAGCAAGTGATTTAGATTTGACAGACGAAGAGGAGTGTAGAGCCACGAGCACCTGTAAATTTTCAAATGATAAAGATCTAAGACATTGATTGGAGCAATGCATTGTGCAAACAAAAGTTCAAAGGGTTCTTGCTTTCTGGGTTTCTTATTTATCATTTACACTTGTTAGATTTTCAAATCTCATATCTTTTCATGTCTCTGCTATCATAGGACACTCTTTGGAGGAACTTAGCCTATGGACTATTAATCCTGATATCAAGGTATTGAATACCATGGAGGCATTCAGTAAAGTGCTGCTATGGACCTATATGCTAATGATATACACAAATGGGAAGAATGTCAAGCTCTAGAAAAATCAACTGTTAAAGGATCCAATTGGTCACATTCAGAAGGTTCCCGAGAATGGAAATCCGGATGCATTATTGGTAACTTTGAAGTTTCATGACATCCTCGAGTTCATCATGTCTAGCAAGTTCTAGTAAGCATTTCGTTTGTAGACCTAGCAGTGGTCACCGAGAATGCAACATCATCTCAGAGACTCTTTATTGCATCTCTTGGTATAGAAGTAACTTCCATTGAATTGTTAGAGAAGCTGCTTAAAGAAAGGTATTATAACTAAAGACAGAAGATAGGAGACAACAACTATTCATTGACTTCTTGTGCCAAATTCAATGATTTCCAAACATGGCATTGATAAAAAATTCTTATGATATTATGGCATGTTTCATGTTCATGATTTCAATATTTTCACTTGCTAAATACAGAGCATTATGCCACTGTATTAGTTTTCAGATTGCTAAAATCCTACCTTTTCGGTAGCTATTTCAGTTTGCACAGCTGTCCTTAGCCACCGAAAGCAGAGCTTTCGGTGGTTTACAAGTTAGAATTTTGGCTCGCAAGCCATCGAAAGCACAAAGACAAGCATAATGATGGTTTTTTCACCCAGATCAAATGTTTTCAATGCCAAATCATCTGAGGAAGATTCTAAATGAATGATAAAGTTAAAAGAGATAGAGATCACTCTCTCTTTTAAGTTTTAGGAGTCAATGCAAAGGATATAAAGGCTGAAGAGTTTTTCTATTTTTAGTTAAAGATACTGCCCAATTGTCAAAGGGAAATCTCAAGTGCCTCGTCATCACCTTGAAGGCTGTTGAGCATGTTAGAGATTGTTAAATCTGTCGAGGAATGCTGAAGATCACAGATTATGATTAGGACTTGATTTCTTTGAGTTAGGATCTAATCCTATGACTTGAGGACTGTTTTGATTTTATTCTATATTTAGTATTTTAGATCCAGTTTCTTAGGATCTGTAATTGCTTTGTAAAGACTATAAAAGTATATTGTTTTGAATGATTAGAGGAGGGGGGAGAAATTTAGTCCTTGAGGCTAAAGGTTCGAATTTGAGTACTACACTTATTGTATATTGTGAAAAGACTCTTTGTATAATATATTAAGCCTGCGAGCTTCTTTCATTGATATTGTCAGATCTTCTTTTCCTTTTCAGTTTTATGCTTATGAGTTGAACTATGTTCTTTATCTGCATTTACATAGTCCATAGGTGACTGTCATCTCACCATTTGATTAGTGAACAAAGGATCATAAGTAACCTTACTAGTTTCTTGACCCATCATATGTATTGTTTTATATATGCATGTTCTGGTTAATTGATTAGTTTCTCATATATTTGATACACTCCTATCTGATAATAGCTCTTGAAGGCCTTGCACTGTTGAATAAGCTTAGACAATATTGTGAGACAATCCATTAAGATAGTTATTCATCTTGATCCAACCTCACACCCATTATTGAGAAAATAGTTACAAAAAGGTTAAGTTACCAGGCATCTCTGAGATATAACCTAGGAGAGTTTCCTGGAGTGATAACAAATTGGCACCATTGCCGGGGAAAGGATTTTGAAGATTAGCTTCCCTGGGAGACGACATTAGATCTACTCCTTGATGATAGACAAGGATTAGACATTACATTCGGTTGTAATCATCTATCTGGCGACTCCATGAAGGATGAATTCAGTGGCAACTCCATTGTTTAGAAATATGTTGGTGACTCCACTAGTATGAAATGAACAAGATCTTATCTAAGAGGTATTCATTCTGTGATTTTTCAAATATTGTTGGTTTCCCTAATCCAATGCCTAGTAAAGATGAATGGGAAAATAGCCTTCCTAGATTTCAAGGTGAAGATTGGGAAGTACTAGCTGAACATTTGCTAGACTTTCATGATTGCATGCATCGATTGCAAGTAGTGCATGAGGATGTTCAGATACAGCTCTTCTATTTTTCATTAGAAGGGATTGCTCGAGATTGGTACCAGTCTCTGCTTATTGCTAGTATCAGCTCTTTGGCAGAGTTTCATGTTTCTTTTCATTTGTTTTGTAAAGAGATATTTTCAGCCAGACTTTTTTTTCCTGAATGTTGTCATGAATTACATTTATTGACTAAAGATTCAAAAAATCATGAAGAGTATAATGTTATAAGGGATATTTCTCATTGTGACGGAGACATCGATGAGATTCACAATGTTAGCCATAGTATAGATGCTTTTTACATTGTACCAAATGCATCTATTGTCTTAGGCTGTCAGGAAAATCTAATTGTCCCCTTTGAAGACTTGAAAGGTGATGAGCAGATTGAAATATTAGCAGGTGAAAGTGTCGGATCTACAGTAGATACTAAGGGCATCCTTCAGATTTTTGATTTGCAAATAAAGACATATTGCAGAAGACATTTGCAGGAAGGGGAGCATAAAGGTTCAGATCAACAATTGAGTTTGTATTTTACTTCGACTGAAGAAGAACAATTTACATTCAACATTGAAATTACTAAAAACAATCAGCAGCTACAACATAGTCTATTGGATCACTAGCTCAAAGAGGTATTCTTTATTGATTTTGATGACCCTATTGCTAACTATTTGTATTCTATGAGCAACATAGATGTTAAAATATTTCTGTCATATGAAAGTTGTTTTTATCATATGTTCAAACCACTTTCCTATCGGATGTACATTCTTTTATTTTTGGGATCCAGACCAAGCATGATATCAGTAAGTCAATTACTTTCTTGGCTGCATTGGAAATCTAGTTTTACTTGATCAATTTGCCTCTACTGGTTAATGTAGAGGTAGGAAGAATAATAAGCTCGCCATACGAGCAACTAGATCTTTTTCAGTTTTTGTTGAATAAGCAGAGAAGGCTACAGACATGATATATGCAGGTTACAGGTCTGCAAAGGATTAGTTGTATAGGCCAGATGACTCTATATCCCAATGGTAAAGGTGACTGGAACTACTAGGTTCTTGGAAACCTCACAGGGAGGTCTCCATCCCAGTTGGAGCCAATTGTTAGCGATAAAAATGCACTGGTATTTTGATGACTTTTCTCATCATTATTCATTTGATATATAGTTTTCTTTAGTCTCTTGGCCAGTGTATTAACCTCCATATTTTTCATCAAGCTCCTGATCGATTAATTTTTGCTACAGACCTTCAACCCTCGGGCCAAGATCTGCGCGTGATCATTCTAAATCTGCCCCTTGAGTCTGATTGACTCTTTGGTTCCTCCACAGGGAATCCCACACACACACACACACACAACAACAGTGTATCTATAGGTCCTTCTGAGTATGCCCATGTGATCAAAACACAAAGCATCACTCAAATCTCCTGACCTTAATAGTATGGTCATGAACTTTTCCAAATCAAGACATTTCTTTTCAACTCTCTACTACAGCTCTCTTCTTCTGTGCTATGATAATGTTAATGATCCAATAATACAAGAATGAGGGTGTCTATATCCATTTTCCCTCCTACTCTCTAAACTGTCTAATCTATTGATTCAAACCTACCTACTTCCATTAACTGGGCTTAAATGCCTTAATATTCCACAGATGAGAGCAATCTCTCAAGATCTGTTTACAACCTCCAAGATATAAATGCAAAGTATGCCTTCCTCCTAGATATCACATTAATGCTTTTGTTTCAGAATTCAAAATGGTTCTTATGAAAACGTGCTCTTTTTCTTCCTCCGCGTGTCCAGCTATTTCTTTGGTTAGGCGCATGCTTTGGCTTTGCACGATGCTCCTGCATCATACTCCCTCACTTGAAAATTTTCATTAACTCCTGTTCATGAGCTCTTGCATGGTTTGTCCATGCTTCTGAGTTCCTGCTTCATCTTCCTAACTGGCATCTTCAACTGTATGTCCCTTCCATTTGACCAAGTATTCAAAATACTCCTTCCTCCTAGTCTTTTTTTTGACTCTCTTATCAATTATACTTTCTATCTGTGGCTTTTCAGCTACAAGCATTTGTTTATTCCATTGAACCTCTGTCTGTTCATCCTCTTCTCCTGCTTCTTCAACTCTGTAAGGGTACAAATCCGCAACATTGAATATCAGTGAAATTCCGATCCCATCGGGTAATTCAATCTCATATGCGTTTTCCCCAAGTTTCTTCATGACCTTGCATGGTCCAATCTTTTTCATCTTCAGCTTATTATATGTTCCCCTTGGGAACCTTTCCTTCCTCAGATGTGCAAGAATCAGATCACCAACTTCAAACTGAAGATCTCACCTATGTTGATCTGCTCTGCGCTTATATTCTTGACTCGAACTCTGCAATCTCTCCTTGACTCGGCTGTGAAGCTCCTTCATTGCTTCTGCAAAAAAATTTGCACTAGCACTCCTGAATTCATTTTGTTATGAATCTCTCAATTCAGAAACTCCCCTTGGCTGCATTCCATATACAATTTGAAATGGACTCTACCCTGTGCTTCTATTGAGTGAATCATTGTAAGCAAATTCTGCCTATGGCAGAATGCGATCCCATTGACTGTGTTGTTCAGTCACTAAGCTCCTCAACAAATCTCCTAAGCTCTTGTTCACAACTTCTATTTTTCCATCCATATGAGGATGATACGCTAAGCTAAAAGACAAACATGTCCCCATCTTCTTCCATAAATTCCTCCAGAAATGTCCCATGAATTTAGTATCCTGATCAGAAATGATACTCCTTGGCAAGCTGTGAAGTCTGACGACTTCTTTGAAAAACAGATTCACAATGTGAGTTGCGTCACTGGTTTTCTGGCATGGTATGAAATGTGTCATCTTGGAAAATCTTTCTACTGCCACAAAAATCAAATCACATCCTCTTTGTGTTCTTGGCAGTCCCAATATAAAATCCATGCTCACTACATCCCACGTCCTTTCTGGTATGGGCAATGGCTGGTATAACCCTGTGTTCTGCCTTTTCCCTTTTGTGTGCTGACAAATTCTGCATCTGCCCACAAATTTCTTAACATCCATCCTCATCCCTGGCCAAAAATATGAGCCACTCAACTTTGAGAATGTATTATCATGACCGAAGTGTCCAGCCAATCCTCCACTGTGTTTTTCTTTCAGCAAATTCTCCCTCATGGAGCATTTTGGAATACATAGTTGATTGCCCTTGAATAATAATCCATCCTGGATCATATATTCAATCCATTGGCTTATGTCCTTAAGAATTGGATTCTCAGACACCTCATATGCTTCCTTAAAATCTGGATCATCCCTTTACATCTCTTTGAGGTTATCAAAACCCAAAGTTTTGACTTTGAATTCCTGCATAAGCAAACATTTCCTTCTCAAAGCATCAACAAATTTGTTAGCAGTTCCAAAAATATGCTTAGTTACAAAAGTAAAATTATGCATGAATTGAACCCATTTAGCATGATTTTGGTTCAACTTCTCCTGTTGAGTCATGAATTGTAATGCATGATTATCACTGTACAAAAAAAACTCCTTAGGAACCAAATAATGTCTCCATTTCTTCAATGCTTGTATGACCGCATAGAATTCCTTGTCATATGTGGAGTACTTAATCTTTGCTTCATTCAGTTTTTCACTGAAGTATGCAATCGGCCTGTCATCTTGGCTAAAAAATGCTCCTATTGCAAATCCACTTGCGTCACACTTGACCTGGAATGTCTTGCTAAAGTCCGACAAAACCAGAATTGGTTGCTCTGTGATCTTCTTCTTCAGTGGATTGAAGCTCTTCTCTTCTTCCTCTGTCCAGTGAAAAGACTTATGTATTTTCTTCACCGTGTCCATCATCGGTGCGCTAATTCCACTGAAATTTCAGATGAATTTCCTGTAGAAACTAGCTAAACCATGGAAGCTTTGAACTTCAAACACACTTTTCGGCGATGGCCAATTCTTAATTGCATTTACCTTTTCTAGATCCATCTTCAACTCATTTGCAGAGATAACAAACCCAAATAAATGAGTTTTGTCCTCATAAATGATGATTTCATCATATTAATCAACAATTTCTCTTGCTGTAATCTCTTCATCACTGTAGCTAAATGGTTTAAGTGCTCTGCTTTATTATTGCTGAAAATTAATATATCATCAAGGTATACAATGACGAATTTTCCTATGAAATTCTTCAGAACTTCGTTCATCAATCTCATGAAAGTACTAGGCTCATTTGTTAAGCCAAATGGCATGACAAGCCATTCATACAGCCCCTCATTCGTCTTTAATGTTGTCTTCCATTCATCACCTTATCTCATGCGAATTTGATGATATCCACTTTTCAAATCAATCTTTGAAAAAAATCTTGCTCCACTCAAGCAATCCATCAAGTCATCCATCCTTGGTAATGGAAATCTATATCTGATGGTAATATTATTGATTTCCCTTGAGTCTGTACACATCCTCCAGCCTCCGTCTTTCTTTGGGCTGAGCATTGTTGGAACAACACATGGACTCAAGCTCTCTCTAATCAACCCTTTGCCCATTAAGTCCTGGACTTGCCTCTTGACTTCTTCATTCTCCTGCGGCATCAATCTGTATGTTGCTTTGTTTGGTAAACTGGCTCCAGGTATAAGATCAATGTGATGGCTTATACTCCTTATCGGTGGTAACGAACAAGGTAGTTCATCCACTACTATATTAGCAAACTCTTCCAACAACTTTTGGATTTCCCCTGGTAAATCATCTACTCTTGTACTGGTCAAAAAAATTCTAGGCTTCCTGAACACAATAAATTGTGTTTCTTCCTTCTTCTTTACCTCATTAAGAAGTTCCTTCCCACTCATGAGAAGTACAATGTTGCTCACCTATGGTTTCACTTATTTATCCTTAATCAGAAGCAACATGTGTGTTCTCCCATTTTTATCCAGGGTGTATGTGTTCTTTCTCCCATCATCAATCAAATTCCTATCATATTGCCATGGTCTACCCAGCAATAGATGACAAACATCCATGGGAATGACATCACATAATATTTCATTCTTATATCCTCTTATTTTAAATTCAACTAAACATTGTTTAGTGACATTTACCTGATGTCCTTTTTGTAGCCATGAAACTCTGTATGGTCTTGGATGTACGATAGTCTCTAGCTCTAGCTTTTCTACCATCTCTGTAGAAACAAGATTGTCTGTGCTATCACTGTCCACGATGACTTTGCATACCCTATCTTTTGTTTTTCAAGTAGTCTGAAACGGACTGTTCCTTTGGGATGGGTTCTCTGCCTCCTTTTCTAGTGTTAAGAGAACTTTCCTCATCATTAAGGATATTCCGCCCTCAGCATCTTCTGCCTCAACATTCCATCCTTGAGCTTCAAAACTGTGAGTCTCACCACCTTATTTCTTTCTATCTAGACACTCATAAGATTTATGTTCATTTTTTCCACAAACAAAGCACTTTACTTCACTGCCTCTGCCACTTCCTCTTCCTCTAGCTTGAGGAAAAGTATTTCTATCAGCATACTGCCATCTCTGTGAGCTTCCTCCTCTCTCATGTTGAGATTGAGGTTTCTTTCCCTCTTCTTTAGGTCTTTGAGTTCTATCTTGGGCAATTGTCTTGCCTCTGGCTTGACCTCTGCCTCAGCCTCTTTGACCTTGCTTTCAGCTCAGTTTCTCTTCGGCTTTCAGAGCTATCTGATAAGCATCTTCCACATTTTGAATGATCATCATGCTCATCTCATCTTGGATGTCATATCATAGACCATTCATGTACCTGGAAACCTTTTCATCATCGTTTTCCCAATGACCTGCTCTGATGTTTATCTTGTAGAATTCTTCATTGTATTCTTTCACTGAGATTAGCTTCTATCTCAAATTCTTCATCCTCTAAAACAGAGTAATTTGATAATCCTTAGGTATGAATTTGGCTTTCATCTTTGCAACCATTCTATCCCAACTTTTGGATTTTTGCTTGCCTTTGCAGCGTCTGGCATCCTGGAGTTCATCCCACCATAGTGCTACATGCCCTTTAACTCTAGTGACATTATGTTTGACCTTCTTATCTTCCTTGACATCCTCATAGTCGAAGTATTTATCTAGAGTTCTAATCCAGTCTAGAAGCTCTTCAACATCCAGGTTTCCCTCATACACTGCAATGCCCATTTTTTCTCTAGCACCTATCCTTGCAACAGCCCTGAATAGGGATTCATCTGCAGCATCTTTGACTACGTCTTCTTCTTCATGTCCAACTTCATTTTCACTTTCAGCCTCGCTAATATCCCCAACATCGACTGTGTGCCTCTGTTCTATTACCATGGCATCAAGCTTGGCACGTAGTTTGCGCATTTCTCTCTCCACTGCTAGATCAGGCATTGGTCTATCTCTTATTCTCAGTGGCATGACTATAAAATGTTCCTCTTTTCTCTGCTACAGAAAGCAAAGAACTCTTTCTAGGCTCTGATACCACTTTGTTGCAGACCTTCAGCCCTCGGGCCAAGATCTGCGCAGGATCGTTCTAAATATTCCCCTTGAGTCTGATTGACTCTTCAGTTCCTCCATAGAGAATCCCACACACACACACACACACAACAACAGTGTATCTATAGGTCCTTATGAGTATTCCCGTATGATCAAGAAACAAAGCATCACTCAAATCTCCTGACCTTAATAGTATGGTCGCGCCCTTTTCCAAATTGAGACTTTTCTTTTCAACTCTCTACTACAGCTCTCTTCTTCTATGCTATGCTAATTTTAATGATCCAATAATAGAAGAATGAGGGTGTCTATATCCGTTTTCCCTCCTACTCTCTAAACTGTCTAATCTATTGATTCAAACCTACCTACATCCATTAACTGGGCTTAAATGCCTTAATATTCTACAAATGAGAGCAATCTCTCAAGATCTTTTTACAACCTCCAAGATATAAATGCAAAGTATGCCTTCCTCCTAGCTATTACATTAATGATTTTGTTTCAAAATTCAAAACAGCTCTTATGAAAACGTGCTCTTTTTCTTCCTCCGCGCGTCTAGCTATTTCTTTGGTTAGGCGCATGATTTGGCTTTGCACGATGCTCCTGCATATCTTTTGCCCAAAAATCCTTTGGATTCATCCTCTTGACCTGCAAATAAATGGTTAGGAATATCATTTGAACTCTGCATAATTTATTCTTGAGTTTGATGTATTCCTAGTTTCTTTTATTTGAGATTTTTATTAAAAGAGAAGCATACTTTTAATGGCTTTATCCTAGACTAAATCCAAAGTCTAAGAACCAAGCTCTCTATTTCACAAACCTAGTTACATATCAACATGCCAAGCACAAGCACTGAGTTCCATTGTCTACTCATCTCATCGATAAGGTTATGTGAGCTTTCCTAATAAAATACATATGCAGACAGGTGTCTTGTGTCAAGATCATGCATATGTCGATGATTAAATTGCAATATTGGCAGAATATACATTACTGCTTTTGAATATTGAGAACATAGGGATGACACCTTCTTTTCATAGCTCATCAAAATATATAAAACCAACACAGTTGTTCATTGCACATAATTTTTCATTTGTCAATGTCTACAGGTTTTGTTATGAATTCTAGGTCACCAGTCAGTTATAAGTTAAACCACAAGTTGACAATTGTTAAATATCTGAATTGAAAGCAAGAAATGAATGCACAGATGGGTTTTCAAGTGTTTGATAGGTTTAAATGGAAGGAATTTGGCTATAAGGAAGACCCATGAGATGAGTAAGTATAAGGATAAGGACGCTTCCTTTTGTTTGAAGGCTAAAGGCGGTGCCCAGGCTCAAGTTCAGAGTTGTTCGATCAATTGCAAAGCCATATGGAAAATCAAATGTCGAGACAGGGAAATACACAAGCCAAGACACTATATGTCGAATGAATGCATCCGATCCTCCAAGTATAAAAGAACTTCAATCATACAATGGAAAATGTAAAGCATGTAATCATAGCATCTTTTCTTCATAGGGTTTTTATAGAAGCCGAGTTCCCCCATTTAAGGTTGCAGGTGTCAGGCTACAGGTTTGAGGTGAATGTTAATAGTAGAACGAAGCTCCAGGTATCGAGTTGATACATTTCCTTCTCCCATATTTAGATTGGTTGCAGAAGTTTCCCTGCCCTTCATTTTCTGCGAATACTTTTATTTGTTTTCTCAGGAAAAGAGTGGTAGAAAATGCATGTACAGCAAAATTGGTGTGCACCACAAATGGTAAAAGCTGATGCATATGGTTTTGCGATCCATTCCCGCATACATATTTGTGTATACGTTGGTAAGGTTTGTTTAACAAGTGATTTAGAGTTGACAGACGAAGAGGAGTGTAGAGCCACGAGAACCTGTAAATTTACAAATGATAAAGATCTAAGACATTGATTAGAGGAATGCATTGTGCAAATAAAAGTTCAAAGGGTTCTTGCTTTCTGGGTTTCTTCTTTATCATTTACACTTGTTACATTTTCAAATCTTATATCTGTTCCTATATCTGCTATCATAGGACACTCTTTGGAGGAACTTAGCCTATGGACTATTAATCCTGATATCAGGGTATTGAATACCATGGAGGCATTCAACAAAGTGTTGCTATGGACCTATATGCTAATGATATACACAAATGGGAAGAATGTCAAGCTCTAGCAAAATCAACTGTTAATGGATCCAATTGGTCACATTCAGAAGGTTCCCGAGAATGGAAATCCAGATGCATTATTGGTAACTTTGAAGTTTCATGACATCCTCAAGTTCATCCTGTCTAGCAAGTTCTAGTAAGCGTTTTGTTTGTAGACCTGGCAGTGGTCACGGAGAATGCAACATCATCTCAGGGACTCTTTACTGCATCTCTTGGTATAGAAGTAACTTCCATTGAATTGTTAGAGAAGATGATTAAAGCAAGGTATTATAACTAAGGACAAAAGACAGGAGACAACAACTATTCATTGACTTCTTGTGCCAAATTCAATGATTTCCAAACATGGCATTGATAAAATTTTCTTATGATATTATGGCCTGTTTCATGTTCATGATTTCAATCTTTTCACTTCCTAAATACAGAGCATTATGCCACTGTATTAGTTTTCAGATTGCTAAAAGCTTGCCTTTTCGGTAGCTATTTCAGTTTGCACAACTGTCCTTGGCCACTAAAATTAGAGCTTTCAGTGGTTTACAGGTTAGAATTTTGGCTTGCAAGCCACCGAAAGCACAGAGACAGTCATAATGATGGTATTTTCGCCCAGATCAAATTTTTTCACTGCCAAATCATCCGAGGAAGATTATAAATGAATGATAAAGTTAAAAGAGATAGAGATCACTCTCTCTTTTAAGTTTTAGGAGTCGATGCAAAGGATATAAAGGATGAAGAGTTTTTCTATTTTTAGTTAAAGATACTGCCCAGCTATCAAAGGGAAATCTCAAGTGCCTTGTCATCACCTTGAAGGTTGTTTATCGTATTAGAGATTTCTAAAACTATCGAGGAATGCTGAAGATCACAGATTATGATTAGGATTTGATTCCTTTGAGTTAGGATCTAATCCTATGACTCGAGAACCGTTTTGATTTTATTCTATATTTAGTATTTTAGATCCAGTTTCTTAGGATCTGTAATTTCTTTTTAAAGACTATAAAATTCTATTGTTTTGAATGACTAGAGGAGGGCGGGGGAATTCGGTCCTTGAGGCTGAAGGTTCGACTTTGAGTACTACACTTATTGTATATTGTGAAAAGACTCTTTCTATAATATATTCATCCTACGAGCTTCTTTCATTGATATTGTCAGATCTTCTTTTCCTTTTCAGTTTTATGATTATGAGTTGAACTATGTTCTTTATCTTCGTTTACATAGTCCATAGGTGACTATCATCTCACCAATTGATTAGCGAACAAAGGATCATAAGTAACCTTACTAGTTTCTTTAACCATCATATGTTTTGTTATATATATGTATGTTCTGGTTAATTGATTAGTTTCTCATATATTTGATACACTCCTATCTGATAATAGCTCTTGAAGGCCTTGCACTGTTGAATAAGCTTAGACAGTCTTGTGAAACAATCCATTAAGATAGGTATTCATCTTGATCCAACCTCACACCCATTATTGAGAAAATAGTTACAAAAAGGTTAAGTTACCAGGCATCTCTGAGATACAACCTAGGAGAGTTTCCTGGAGTGATAACACATTCGATAACCCAAATGGAACCACTGTAAACTCATAATGACCATACCTTGTTCTGAAAGTAGTCTTTCTGATGTCCTCTTCTTTAATTCTTACTTGATGATAACATGACCTAAGATCAATCTTGGAGAATATTTTTGCATATTTCAACTGACCAAAGAGGTCATCGATCATTGGAAAAGGATACTTATTCTTCAAAGTTACCTTGTTGAACTTCCTAAAGTCAATGCAAAGTCTCAATGTTCCCATTATAGCAAGATTTCCCTCAGCCTATGCAAACTAGAACAAAAGGTATTTTTCCATTTCCCTATGCAGACTTGAAGTCTCTTTCTTCAAATCCCACAGCTAAAAACATTATTTTTCCACATATAGGCACCCTACCTATAGTACATCATGCTTATACACAGGTTGCACCACTATAGTCTGTGTACATCGGGATTTGTGCCCAAAATTAAAAAAATGGTTTCAAGTTTCCATGTCACATCACAAGATCTATGATCCTTGGCCTTCCATATACTAAAACCATTCCAAATTGACCCTTCAGTTCCACTTGAAGGCTACAAATTGGCCAAATGCAAGCTATGGAAAGGACGAGAAGAATTCAACTTTGAGAGAAAAGTTACTATGGAGAAATTATTCACTTCATATCAAGTCAACATCCCTTTGTCCTTTTAAGTTTGAACACATTGTTCAACCCCCAAGAGCTTCCCTAATGTTTTGAGAACCTCATTGTATCTCTTATATGAGATTGCCTTTGGTGGAGGATTGAAGTGGTGGAGGCCCAACTGGAAGGGACTTAGTTTCTCAGTTCTCAACCGTGTCGACACATAAGTTTGTAATTCATTCACTCCTATTGATTACATTTTAATATAAATACTCTTTTCTCGTCCAATTAATATCTTGAAAATATTTGAATTTTTATTCCATGGGTGTATTTGTTATGAATGTTGATGGATTATGCTATTGAATGTGCTAACATTATATATTATCACCACATGCTTGAGTTTCTTGGTTGTTGAGGACAAGTTGCATGTGTATTTCTTTGAGTCAAGTGCTCAACGATGGACTTCATCGAATGTTTGGATGAGGTATGCATTTTATCTTATCTTGCTAGCATATTTGTTTATACAGCATACCTGAGATTAGAGTTGATTTCTGCAGTCATTTCCGTCTTTTGTGGTTTACCCCTAGCCATAGATATATTTTCCTTGTAACCAAATTGGCAAACATACTGGGGATACAATCTTCTTTTTCAGGGTTTGGAGTGTTTTTCTCCTTATATTTCTCCCGTTTATATTGAGTTTCTTGTCGTATGACTGCTTGACAGCCTCTGTTCACTCCGAGTCTAAGTTTCTTTGCCTTCTCCTTAGATTGGTTTGTTTTGAAACATATACGTGGGTTTTTTCCTAGCAGTCACATACATACATGTGTTGTCCTTCTGCAAGAAGGGTATATACGTGATTTTCTCCTAAGCAATCATGTACATCACCCTTTGTTGTTTGGTTGTTGGGTAGGTTTTGATGATTGTTGATTCTTCTTGGGTCTCTATTATGACTGTTAAGTGTCTGTGGAATGATAGGAAACCTTTCTTTGGTTGAATTTTTGGGCGGTGCCTTTCTCATCATCCTTTTCATTTGATTATCCTTGCATCTTGGGCTGGGTTTTTGCTTCTTGATATCCTACTTGGTTTTTCTCTGTTTACATACAATAGAGTTTTTATATCATGTTGTTGTTCAATGTTTGCATTTTCATTCTTTTATATTGAAAATACAAAAATATTAGTCATTTTACATTGTTGGAATTTGATATTTTGAGTCTTTATCATTGATCTTAGTACATGTAAAGAAAGATTGCATTTTATTTAGAATTGTAGAACTGAATTGAAAATTGCATTTTGAAAAACATATCATTTATTGGGAATTGAAGTTAGGACTTTGCATTGTATTCATATTCATTTATTTTACTTTCTAAGTAATAACATCACTAGTCTCACAACCTCACATTTTTTAGTAATAAAGGACACTAAAAGTAATGCTATAATTTAAAATTGATTGGTAACGATTTTATTTTTCTAGTGTGCACAAACTAGCTTAGGATTTAGAGCCTTGGAATAGGATTTTGTGAGTAAACTTCCCCAAGGCTATTAAATAAACATATGTGTCTGACTAAGGGAGTGGATAAATCCATTGTATAATCAGTAATATTAGGAGGCTCCACTTACACCTGAGTTAAGCACAAGGTTGCATGAAGTTGGTTGAAGGGATATCCCCCCGATACCTTCTTAGCGTCAGATATATTTCTGGGGATCTATTCGTATATGGGGATATTGTTGGAGTTACTTCACACACACCTAAGGATTTATTTTTCCTACAATTTTTATTTTTTTATTAGTCATAATTAGTCATTATCCAGTCTCCTATATTTTAGGAGAGAATATTCTACCTGGAGAATATTCTCTTTCAGTTGACACTTCAGTTTGACTAGTTGAGTTGAGTTTAGATGTTGCATTGGGATCATCAACATGCAACATTGGGATCATCACCATGATAATTTGAAATTTCCTTGGTATCATCACTAGAGTGGTTCATTAGCCTTGATTCCCTGAGTTAAGTCCTCACTACTCTTTGTCAAGTCAGTTAACTGAAGACTAGTTGACTAGTTAACTCAACTAGGTGGCAATCCACTCACGTAACTGCCTGAGAGACTAGAATAGGTGGCAGTTCACTCCCGTAACTGCTGGTGTATGTCCATATTACTCTAGACCACCACTATGGAGACTTGGTTCACCTCAATTCGAACTCATTGAGTTATACAGAGCATATCATGTGTAAATTATTCATTATTCATAACAGTTAATGAGAATTCTTCCATTCTTTCTCTCCTTCTTATTTTTCCAATTATCTCTACAAATGTCTGTATTATTGTTTACCTAGATCTATTATGTGAAGTTTGAATACATTTACATGGTACCAGAGCCGACAGACTGCTAAGAAAAAGCTACACCAAAATTTTTTGTAGGTACAAAAGATTGAAGACAACGGAAAGATGGAATTCCAAAAAGAATTCATTCTTACACCTTACAACTATTTTTCATGGAAGGAGAAAATAGACATGCATATATGATATAGAGGGTTGTATAGTTTAACCATGAATACATATACATATTCGACGTCATCCCTAGAAAAATCCAAGTACTTAAATCGCATGGATGAGGCACTCATAACAATTTGTAGTCTTATTTCTCCCGATCTCCTTTTTCACATATCTTCCTGTAAGACTCCCAATGAAGCCTGGACCATATTGCAAGGGCTCTTTGGAAAACAATATGATATGAGGGGACACATGTTGGAGGTGGAGCTGCTCACATTAGATCCAAAAAGCTTCGATAATATCCAAGACTTCTTTACAAAATTCAAGGATTTATTGTCGCAACTAAAAGCTTGTGGGGTTGATAAATCGAAGGAGGAGAAACAAATGGTTCTCACCATTCTCTCCAAGCATGGTATTGAATTCTCAGTATTCATATCTACATTCCATACTATCAGATTCACCTCTGGAGCCACCTGGAAGATGCCTTCTCTTGAGGACTTTATCGAATCCCTGACACAAGAGAAAACCAAGATTATCAACATGGGCGCAATCAAAGGCCCAAGGGTGCATGCACTTACTGTGCATGATGGCAGCCACAAATATCAGAAATATAAAGATAAATATAAGAAGAAATCTCATGCACATATGAAGAAGGAAGGGTACACAAAACCCTTCACTGATGCCTCCGGATCCAAAGGAGAAAAGGGAAGAAAAGGAGAGAAATGCACATATTGTCACAAAGGATTCCATTCAGAATCCACATGCATGCAAAAACAAATAGATATGATGTCTCAAATACTTCAGCAAAATAACCTTGGAGATCACATCCCCGAGGGTGCAAAGAAGAAGAAGCCAAAAGATCCAAATTCCAAGAAAGGCAATTCTAGACATGCCTTGATTGCCATCAACTTCTCTCACAATGCTTGGATCATAGACTCAGGAGCATCACATCACATGGTTTCCTAAGAAGAAGTATATTATTCTTTGGATTCATGCAAAGGTCCTCCTATTCTGATGGGGGACAACTCTTCTGTCAAAGTCACTGGCAAAGGAAGGATTGAACTCACCAACGGAAGCTTCGAGAATGTGTTGCATGTTCCCAAGATTTCTGTCAACCTTCTCTCTGTGTATCAGATGATGAATTTTAAAACCAAAAATAAATTCATCTTCACACCAAATTCCTTGGAAATCTATGACATGCAAACCAACTCTAGGGTTTCTACCGGTGAGGTAAATCATCAATCTAGATTGTATATATTTTTTGAATTCATTGAACCTGAATCTACTTTACTGCTTACTCATGCTGATGAAAGTAGTAGGATATGGCACGGAAGGTTTGGACATTTGAATTTCAGATACATGCAACAAATTAGCAAGCACAAATTAGTTGATGGTCTACTATACATCCATTTCTCCAAGGGAGTATGCGAGGGATGTGTTCTCAGAAAACACCCTCAAGAGGAATTAGACAAGGGAAAGTCTCAGCGAGATTCCACAACTTTAGATCTGATCCACAGTGACCTCATGGGTCCTTTTCCGCATCCATCGATCAGAAAAGTGAGGCTTGTTCTCATTTTTGTTGATGATTTCTCACATTTTACATGGATCTACTTTCTCAGGCAAAAATCTGAGGTCTTTCAACAACTCAAAGATTTCAAAGATTTGGTTGAGACAGAGTCTGGAAAGAAGATCAAAGTCCTCTGAACTGATAATGGGGGAGAGTATGTAAATCATGATATCCATACTCTTTTCCATGAGGCATGGA
This sequence comes from Picea engelmannii, assembly GCA_009831015.1. Classification (NCBI taxonomy): domain Eukaryota; kingdom Viridiplantae; phylum Streptophyta; class Pinopsida; order Pinales; family Pinaceae; genus Picea; species Picea engelmannii. Next base: position 111,607 of record ML795049.1, on the reverse strand, counting down.
TTCAGTTGCATCACACAGTTCCCTATACTCCACAGCAAAATGGAGTTGCTAAGCGGAAAAAACGATCTCTAAAGGAGATGGCATCTTGCATGTTGCATGCAAAGTCACTACGACAGAGACTATGGGCCGAAGCACTTAACTGTGCAACATACATCCAAAATATATCTCCTCATAGATATGTCAAGGATAAGACCCCCTTTGAGACTTGGAGCGGCCTCAAACCGGAAGTGACCCACTTTCGCATTTTTGGTTCTCGTGCATGGGCCCAGATTCCCTCTGAAAAAGAGGAAGGCACTTGATCCACAGAGCACTGAGTGAATTTTTGTTGGATACCCTGATGGTGTGAAGGGATATCAGCTTATTGATCTTTCCTCAGACCACCTCATCATTGAACATAGTGTCCAATTCGAGGAAAGTGTCTCGCATGTACCTCAGAATCCACATGCAGACACCTTCACTCTTCCACCTATCCGAGATGATGAGCATGCAGATGTCAACTCTTCTTCAGATGAGAGTTCTGATTCAAAGGACTCAGAGGATTTAGATTCAGATTTAGAGTCAGTATAGTCATATGTAGTGTCATATCATCCAGATGCAGTTGCAGAGCCAGAGAAGAGGCCCAAGTGGGCACATACTACTCTTCAGGATGCAGGGGATCTCGTAGGTGGTCCAACCGATACTAGGAGGACTTGATCTGATTTCGAGGAGCCTCCTGTTGCACTCACTGCCATTGAACCATTACCTTCGAGGCATATTTTATTGGTTTATTCTTCAGATCCACAGTCTTATGGCGAGGCCGCTGGAAATCCCTTTTGGGAATCTACCATGCAGGAGTACAACTCCCTCCTCGAGAACCAAACTTGGGATCTGGTTCCCCTTCCTTCTGGGAGGAAACTTGTCAAATGTAGATGGGTCTACAGGACCAAGAGCGCAACGGATGGACAACTCAACAGATACAAAGCTAGGATTGTCACCAAAGGCTTTCAGTAGGTTCATGGTATTGACTATGATGAGACCTTTTCTCCAGTAGCGAAGATGGATTCCATACGATTGGCACTTGCCATTGCAGCAGCCAAGGGATTGGAAGTCCATCATATGGATGTGAAGAATGCATTTCTTCACGGTGATATCTCTGATGAGATCTACATGGAGCAGCCCCAAAGATTTATGCAGGACTCATCTTTGGTCTGTCGACTGAAAAAGTCACTTTATGGCCTCAAGCAGGCTCCAAGGGCATGGTATGCGAAGATGGACTCCTACTTGTTGTCACAGAACTTTGTACATTGTAAATCAGACCCAAATGTATACATGCTTAGGACGGTTGATTCACTTCTACTTTTAGTTTTGTATGTCGATGATTTGTTGATCACCGGTTGCTCGACTTCACCGATTGCTGTAGTCAATAGGATTCTTCATGATAGGTTTTTTATGACGGACATGGGTCCACTACACTTCTTCCTTGGACTTCAGATCAGTCAGGATGCATTAGGCATCAAATTGTCTCAAGCCAAGTATGCCCGAGATCTCCTTGAGAGATTTCATATGACAGACTGCAAGTCTTCTCTGACTCCTTTCGTATCAGGAGTCAAACTTGAACATGGTGGGGAGACTCCATTGGTTGACATCACACTATATAGAAAACTAGTGGGGAGCTTGTTGTATCTCACACACTCTCGACCAGACCTCTCATATGCAGTTCGCACAATTTCCAGGTTCATGCAGGAGCCACATGAGCTACATTGGAAAGTTGCAAAGCGTATCCTTTGATACGTACAGGGCACCATCACCTTTGGGATTCATTATGCAACAAACTCTACATTAGATCTCATTGGGTTTACTGATTTCGACTGGGTTGGCGATAGCATTGATCGCAAGTCCACATTTGGTTACTCACTGAGTCTTGGTTCCGAGCCTATCTGTTGGTCGAGAAAGAAGAAAGCTTCCATTGCACTATCTTCATCCAAGGTAGAGTACAGAGGGGTAGTTAACATAACCATTTAGGCTATGTGGCTACAACATTTTCTCAATGAGTTGATCATTCAGTTTCACAGCCGATCATCATCTAGTGTGACAACTAGAGCACTCTGAAGTTCTGCAAAGATCCAGTTCAAAGGAAGTGGATGAAGCACATAGAGATCCACATGCACTACATATGAGACTTAGTACACGAGGGGATCATCGACTTATAGTTCTGTCCTTCAGTAGAACAGACGACAGACATTTTCACCCAGACCTTCACTGAGAAAAAATTCCATTCTCTGCGAGGTCATCTTGGAGTGAAGGACACAGTTTCCTAGCAACTATAGTTCTTATTTTTACATACATTGTACCTTGNTTTCCCATGAGGTTTTCCCTCTTTCCTCACTTTATTTTCAGTGTATCTTTTGTACTTGGGTACCTCACATGGCCTCGTTGCCGGGACCCAATCTTTATTTTCACCATAGTGATGTTCAGGGGGGGTGTTGGAGTTACTTCACACAAACCTAGGGTTTCTTTTTCCTAATTTTTTTATTTTTTTATTAGTCATAATTAGTCATTATCCAGTCTCCTATATTTTAGGAGAGAATATTCCACCTAGAGAATATTATCTTTCAGTTGACACTTTAGTTTGACTAGTTGAGTTGAGTTTAGATGTTGCATTGGGATCATCACCGTGCTAATTCGACCTTGCCTTGGTATCATCACCAGAGTGGCACATTAGCCTTGATTCCCCAAGCTAACTTTTCACTACTCTTTGTTCAGTTAGTTAACTGAAGACTAGTTGACTAGTTAACTCAACTAGGTGGTAGTTCACTCCCGTAACTACCTGAGAGACTAGAATAGGTGGCAGTTCACTCCCATAACTACTGGTGTGTGTCCATATCACTCTAGACCACCACTATGGAGACTCGGTTCACCTCAAGTTGAACTCATTGAGTTATACAGAGTATATCATGTGTAAATTATTCATTATTCATAATGGTTAATGAAAATTTTTCCATTCTTTCTCTCCTTCTTTTTTTTCCAATTCTCTCTACAAATGTATTATTGTTTATCTAGATCTATTATGTGCAGGTTCAAGATATTTACAGATATTTCTAGTACCTTTACCTCTATGGTAGGTGGTTATTTCAAGGTTTCAAGCTTTTTTACCCTGCCCATACAGTCGACCTGACTTATCGTTATTCGCTTGTTCATCGGTTATATCGTGGTTTCTTAGTTGCTTGACATAGGTAACACATAGGTTACTTGCAGGGGTTATTCTGCAGGTACCCTGGGTCAGATAAGGGTCGGACAACACACAACCTTTATGGAGGATTACCTCTATGGGGGGATCTGATCGACTATTTGTTAAGCCCACAAGGGCCCTTATAACTAATTTTGATACCTCCGATCTTTAGAAGAGGAGTCTTAGGCCCCTCTTGGGTGAGTCATACCTACTTTAGAGAGGGAGGCCCCCTTCATCCAATTTAGCCTGTGCTCTTTGATTACTAGTTGGCCTTAGGATTTGTTTTTTATATCTCGAGTCTTGAGTCATCGTGGACCTAGACCAGCTTCCCCACAAGTCTCACCGCTTGTTACAACTACCACTGCATTTTGAGTCTTTTTCTTCTAAAAGGTGTAAACTTATCAAACATGGTACACACACCTCCACTTATCATACTTGTGATCATACAAGGATTAGTATTGAATCGAGTTAGCAAGATACTGGTAGTCCTTCGAATCCCATACCTACTATAGTTAACAGTACCCCTTCGACACCTTCAACCACAATGGTTGTAGTGCCGGAGGTGCCTATCATCACCTCTACTCATCCTATAGTGAATACTCAACCTATATCCATGAACCCTTTTGGGTCTCTTTGTCACTCACCAGGCTATAATGTTCATTCCATCCCTATGGCCTCTAGTCCTTTTTCTTATCGTATGTCGAATTTCACATCGTAGTTTTCAACCTCTATCCCAACGGCTGGTACAAATACTAGCATTGGACTTGGGGGCACAACTCCTCCACATACTCCATTCTCGTTTGATGGTACTCATGTCTCTCAAATGATTCCTACCATTGGAGGTGTTCCTCCTTCCTCCTTTTAACCCTGGGTCTAATCCTGTTACTTCTGGATGGAGTAACCAACCTAGCGAACAAGCTACTTCTCACGTTCCATCCTTTACACCCACCTCCTCTTTTCCGATTCCATCAAACATGGTTGGCATGATGAATCCACCTTTATCCTCTAGATTCACACCAGGAGGAGGTCAGTTTCATACCTTGGGAAACCCCCAACCTGGAACCACTCTGGCTGGGGGCAGTTTTTATAACCCTCATCAGAACATTCCTACTAGAATGGTGCCCAACCAACCCCTTATGAATCAGTCTGGAGGAGGGTCTTATAATCTGAGACAAGGCCACGATGCTTACCAAAACCCTGGATGGGCTGCGATTCCCTAACCACAATCTTTCCAGGGAGCTTGGGGTCAGCTGCCAAAACCTTGCCTCCCTTTTCTAGATACGCTCAATTTGCCAGACTTGTCTAAGTTAATGAATGACCCCATGTGTCATGATCCGTCATGGCCACCTGTCCCCACTAAGCTTCCTTCAAATATTCGAAAATTCGATGGTAGAACTGGTGAGGATCCTAGTGATCACGTTACCACTTTTCACCTTTGGTGCTCTTCGAATTCCCTTAATGATGATTCTATTCAGTTAATATTTTTTCAACGCACCCTCATGGGGGTTGTCACGAAATGGTATATTGAGCTACCTAGGGGGGAATACATAAATTTTAATCAGTTGGTTTTAGTCTTCCTCAACCACTTCCAATTGTCGGTTCGTTATGATGTTGACATCGAACTTCTGTCGACCTTTCGTCGGGATAGGGCCACTCATATCTTGGATCACATAGAGGAGTGGCGTAGATGGAAGAGGTTGATCAAGGCCTACATACCCCCGAAATTCTTGCTAGAGTGGTTCCTTAAATCTCTCACGCCTTATATTTCGAATCATGTTTCTACGTTTGGGGTTACATCTGAAGAAGAAGAAATTTTTAAAGCCCAGCAGTTAGATATTATATATTCTTAGTCTGGGATGATATACAAGATTCTTCTAGACACACTGAAGTCAAACTATGACCCTAGACAAAATATCAGGCCTCATGCCGATGGCATTGTACGTCCTGTCAATGTGAAATCTGCGGACTCGGTGAGAAGCCACTTGAAATACTTATATCTAAGATAGTTTGTAGGAGGACCAATGTTGTCTGTGTCCTCCAATCCCACTCAGTCAGTAGATGTACGCTCTATGCAATCGTTGACCATCCTGAATGGTAACCAACAACTAGGAGGGAATAAGAAGAAAGGACATAATAATAATCGTAAAGGTGAGAAGAATAATAATAAACCCAAGGACAATGGTAATAATGAGAAGAAAAATAATAATGCTAGTGAGGGTAAGAAAGAAATACTGAAGGTGAAGTTTCCTTATAAGATTTGTACAAACGACCACATTACCCATTTATGCCCCAAACTTACAGAAGATGCGAGGATTTTATCTCTACCACCCGCTATGATGACTAATCATTTTCCACATAACTAGAACATGGACTCAAGATCCTTGAATGACGTAAATGTGGTGAGTGGGATTCAAAACCCATTGATGCAAGATGATGACCGTTTATGCATCAATATGGTTAAATATGAGGTTAATGTGGCCACTCGATCTCACGATTATAGTTCCCCACATACTATACCTGGTCTAGAGTCTCCCCCTCCTTTGGAGATGCCCTTATAGATTGAAAAACTAGAGCCCCTGCCTTGTATTCCGAAAGGAGTACTCAAGCGCTCTACCCACAATGCTAGTGCTAGAGCCATCCATAATTAATCTATTATTGAGGACCTGGGTAAAACGCCTTGTGTGATGTCGGATCTGGAGGTACTCTAGAAGTGTCCTTCATAGAGGGATGCCTTTCTATTTGCGTTAGGATCTATAGATCCTTGTGGCTTGAAAGTTATCAAGTTTGATGTCACATATGTGAAGCCTCGCTTGCCTTACCATGTGGCCTTCCAAATCTACATGGGTTAATCGAAGTATACCATCAAGTGTATTGTTGTTGATGAAGGTGTTGCAACATTTGTGATGTCCCGGGTTTGTTGGAAAGCCCTCGGCTCTCTGACCCTTTCTCAGTCTCTGACCATGTTGACTACTTTTGATGGTATTTCCTTCCACCCTTACAGTATTCTTCCTGTGTTTCTGATCCAGTTAGGTGGGAAGACGATAGAGGTGGATGTCGAGGTGTTTGATGCACCCCTCGACTATAACTTGTTAATATGACACAATTGGAATTACGCTATGACTTCAATCATATCTTCCATCTTTTGTACTCTTTGTTTTCCTCACGATGGGAAGATTGTGACAATCGATCAATTGTCCTTTGTGTATGCTAGTCCCAGTGTGTCTGTTGGACTTTTGATCCCCGTAATCGAAAATTCTCAGCCGATAACTAAGAAAATCGTTGTCAGAATGTATGCATCCCTTATGGGAACCTTCAACTTCATGGCATTGGTTCAACATATTTACGCCATATCCAGTAGGCCCATTTCGACAGACAGGTCCGTTCCTTTCTGCACTTCCTATTTTAACGATCCTTGGACCCTACCTTCCTCAAAGACATCTTGTGAAGGTCAGTTACATTCTGTAATGGCCATGCCACTATCGGCAATAGATATTGTGTATCAAGTTGTTCTTAACTCTTCCGCCGATTTAGATCTTGTTACCTCGCAGATAGATGAGGATGATCCTATTCTAGAGCCCGTGTGGGCCACTTCCTCGTCTTTCTCACATGAATTCCTCAATGAGACTTTGCCTTCTAATGACACTATCATCGAGGCCATGAATGGTTCTGACAGGCCCTCGGATGATATGCATCAACACTCTTATTTTCTCCCAGAGCTTGTTAGAATCGAGAAAGATGATTTTAGATCTACTTTGAGCGAGATAGTCAGTCACGTCGTAGTTCCACTTGATACGCATGACATTTATGCCGAAGGAAACATGGAGATTATCTCCCCTACCATTACAATCGATATCTCTCGTATCCCTGGAAATATTGAAAATGTATACATCAATGCGGATTGTTCACCAGAAGAAATTCTAATCTACACCAAACTCTTCAAGGAATTTCAGTATGTATTCTCTTGGTCATATGAAGAGATGCCAGGAATAGACCCTCGAATTTTCGAACATGAGATTAAAACTTACCCAGATGCTAAGCCTATTCGACAAATTCTTAGAGTTATCAATCCCCATAAGGCCCCTGCTATTAAGGCAGAGGTAGAAAAACTGCTTAATGTTGGCTTTATGTACCTGATTCCCTGTAATGAATGTCAATCCAATCATGTTCCTGTGAATAAAAAGAAAGAAACCATCTGTGTATGCATGGATTTTTGCGACCTAAACAAAGCCTGTCCTAAATACAACTTCCCGACACCCTTCATCGATAAGATTCTCAATGAGTGTGTGTGAAGGAAAGTTTTTTCTTTCATGGATGGATTTTCAGGGTATAACCAAATTCATATTAAACCCGAGGACCAACATAATATGACATTTATTTTACCTTGGGGTACTTTCGCATACCGAAATATGCCTTTTGGCCTTAAAAACTCTGGAGCAACCTTCCAATGAGCTATGACCTTCACATTTCATGATATAAAGCATATATTCGAAGCCTATCTTAACGATCTTGCTGCTCACTCCCATAAGAGAGTGGATCACCCTAAGCACCTTCAACTAGTCTTTGAAATATGTCGCCATTATCGCATCCCATAGAACCCTCATGAATGCATCTTTTGTGTTAGGTCAGGTCGTCTTCTAGGATTTTTAGTCTTTGAGACTAAGATCATGGTAGATCTGTTGGATTACTGAGAGGGGGGGTGAATCAGTAATAGCGTAATTATAATCCTTTTTCTTCAAATTCTATCATTAGAATTATTATCCAATAATGAGAAGTAAGAAATAAACAATCACAGACATACATAGTACACTAGTGTTTTATGTGGAAACCCAAATCAGGAGAAAACCACAAAATTCGTTTTCTTATATGTCTTGAATAATTACATTCATTGGAAGCACCAACTTCCTTTGTTTTCCAGCTGCAACTGGAAGGAGGCTCCAACCCCCTAGTTTCTCAGGCTACAACCTGAGGGAAGCTCCAACTCCCCAATTCTCTGGCTACAACCAAAAGGAGGCTACAACCCCCAATGTTCTCTGGCTACAACTAGAAGGTGGCTACAACCACTTGTCCTTGCCCCGTCCTGCCACCCTAAAGTAGAAGTAGAATGATGGAACCACTGTCACACTATCACTGTGAGATATACCACTGTAAACCTGTACCAATAAATCTGAACCATGCATCAACCATGCATCAACCTGTACCTCAACC
>ML795049.1:77683-94720 GCA_009831015.1 Picea engelmannii | reverse complement strand
AACTTTAAAAACAAGAGACTAGCATTTTCATCAAACTTTTCTTTAGTCTCACATGCCTAGTTTTGGATTAGTCAACAACCCTAACTTGAAGTAATCATAACTTTGAACCTGTAATGTATAAAGATCTGAAACTGATACACGATCTTCTTCAATTTGTTTTATGCAATTCCTCCAAGTGTCACTACTTGGAAACTCTCATAAAAGGAGTTATAACAAAAATGGCATACCTTGTTGAATTCTAGCTTATTCTAAAGAGCGACCTTGTAGAGCGTGCCCCACACAAAATATTTGATGAATGTATATGAAAATGTTACAAAGCATATTAATGGCTATACCCTAGCCAACACATTTTGTCTCACTGAATTTGGATCTGTTATGAAGAAGTTATGACTTTTTTACCCGAAACACCTGATTTTGACTAGTTTCAGGACTGACCACAAACCCTATTTTCCACAGAGTGTAACTCCCAAAATACAATGACACACAAGGTAAATGTTTTACCACAGATACTTGGATATGTTTTCTCACTTGCATAGAAATTTCACAGTCCGAATCATTATAGAAAAAAATTTATAGCGAAAATGGTGAGATGACCTATAAATAACATACCTTACTAGGAATATCATAGGGGGAAAGTACAATAAATGTATTGTCATTCTACAAGAGTTCAATCTCGATTTCACTTCTATGAAGTCCAAAAAATCACTAGTTTTTGCAGAGTTAATATCTGACTTCCCTCGATTGGACAAGGATGTTATTCATTTTGATTCATTTGCGTATGAACACATTTTTCTTGTCTTGTCATCAGAACCCTAGTATGGAGACATTGTTCTCTATCTTAAAACTTTGAATTTCCCTCAGCATCTCTCGCAAGATGACCAACGACGTATACGATACCAAGCTAAGAACTAACTTATCGTCGATGACACTCTGTATCGTCGAAGAGTATAAAATATATTGCATCATGTTTTAACTCATGAAGAAGTCGAGTCTGTTCTAAACCATTGCCACAGTGGGGCTTGTGGTGGTCATCTATCTGAGCTTGTGACGACCCAACAAATTTTGCGAGCCGACTATTTTTGGCCATCTATATTTAAATATTGCGTCGAATCGGTGAAGAAGTGTCACCCTTACCAGGTGTTCAATCGAAAAATGCACTCGCATCTAACCCCTCTCCATCCAATCATTATCGTCGGTCCCTTCACCAAGTGGGGGGTGGAATTTGTGGATTGCAACCCAAATTTGGCTGGGGGGGATCAACACATTATCATGGCCATAGAATAATTTACTAAGTGGGTTGAGGCCATGCCTACAGTTAACTCTGATGGGAAGACTATCACCTTCTTCATTTTTAATCAAATTATAGCTAGGTTCGAAATCCCGAGTGATATTGTCATTGATCATGGAAGTCACTTTCAGAATGAAATGATTGAAGAAATAACATCTAAAATGGGGTTTAAGAATGGTCATTATTCCCCTTACTACCCCCAGGAAAATGGACAAGTAGAGGCCATGATCAAGTCTCTCAATACCATTTTGTATAAAATTGTCATCCAGATAAAATCTGACTGGCATATCATTCTATATCCCGCACTTTGGGCATACCGAACCTCAGTCAAGACTTCCACTAGTTTCTCTCCTTTCCAGTTAGTAAATAGTGTGGATTCGATCTTACCTATTGAATGCAAAATCCCTTCTCTTATATTGGTAGTTTCACTCCTACCTAACACTTTTGATCTCGAACGACCCCTCATACACCTAGAGAGTCTAGATGAGAAACTTCGAGACACATCTACGACTATCAAAGCGAATAAAATATGTGTCAAGGTCCAATACAATATTTCTATATTTCCTTGGTTGTATGTCGAGGGTGACTTGGTCCTTCTATATGATCAAGTCAAAGAACCACTGGGGGCAGGCAAGTTCAAACCCATGTGGCACGATCCCTATATCATGCGATGTGTCTTAGAAAAAGGAGCCTGTGAATTAGATGATTATGAAGGAAACATGTTGGATGAGCCTATGAATGAGCTCTATTTGAAAATATATTATGCTTGAGCCCCAATCTTGGGCGTAACTCTTTGTATACTAATGTAATTTAGTGTATATATCTTTTCCCTTTATTTTTATCTTCAGCTTGCTTATCGATTTTTCCCTTGGTTGGAAGATGTCAATGAAGTATTCGGTCTACTTAGGAGTCACAAATGGGGCCTATCATCATACACCAAACTTGGCTCCCGTTGCTTGGGTTGTTTACTCACCCGAGTTTCTACTGGTGTCTTCAGGTGGCATATGCCTAGGGACATCCACAAATGATGTGGTCGAATATAGCATCATTATAGAACTTTTACACGATGCCATTTCACATGGTATTCTCTCTTTAGAGGTTCGCCCGAACTCCCAGTTAGTAGTATGTCAGTTGAACGATAGTTATCATGTGTGTGACCCTACTTTACTCCGATGATTCCTACAGGTACGAATTTTGGAACGACAGTTTGATTTTATTACTTATCATCACATACCCAAGAGTTCTAATTATGTATCTTATGCATATGCTAATTTTGTTTTAGATTGGAATTTGTCACATAAATAAAGAAAAGAAAACATTCTCATCAATGTACACATTGTAACATAACTTAAGCCGAAGAACCATGTTTTTATATATATTTCAAAAAATATGATGTTTATAGTACACAATTGGGGATAACACCCTCAATATACATATACATCCAATTATACAATAGTCATGACATCTACGCCTGTGGAACTGGATGAGTATCATGATAACAAAATATGGCATTTGCGAGACGTCGAAAGAGTCACACCCAAGCACGGGGCACACCCATCACATGCCACTGCATAGCCTCTGACAGATCCTCCACCTGAACCATAGGAATCCTCTGTGTCAAATGAGACATGTTTCACTGTACATTTTGAAGGAATCTCTCTGTGTCCTCTCCCACTGCCTCATCTCCCCGGTGCCTCTAATAATGTCATGGAAGTCCGTCTGGACATTGTGGACCTACTTATGAAACACATACATGTCTAATTAGTACTTAACATCATCCAAAAATATTTTTTTTCCTATACAAAAATATAAAAAAAATGAAATATATAAAAAACTTTGACATACCTATGTCTTTGTAGGAAGACCATGGTGGTAATGGCATGTCAAGCTCTCCTCTAACGCTAATCCCTTCATAAGGGTAGTCATCTAGAGCTATCACCCACCGTCTCCACCAGAAGAAGAAGTCATTTTTGTAGGGTGTTGGCACCCTACCTCCCCCCTACCACCTCATCACCTCGATCCATTGTGCCATGGATAGATCCTGAGGTCCACGTGGAATAATATCAGCTCTAGGTCCCAAGCCTTGAATCTTCTAGAAGAAAAATCTACAAAGGATAGAAGCAAACCCAAAGTTCCTTTTACTACCTTGTTTGCATTCTGTCAGCTGGCTCTTCATGTTGGCTAGTAGTGAGATGCACCATTCATACACCGTGGGTCTCAAGAACTCAACTGAGTAGAACATAAGTGGCCTCAATTTCTGGTACAATGAGGTCGATCCTGTGATTTGAGTCAAAACGAGGACAACAATCTTGAGACTATTATTGTTTATCACTCTAATGGGGAGTTGAATCATGACCTTCTTGGTCCCTACAATGCAATGAGAAACTATGTATTCCTCGATTTTCATGCCACTCCCATCTCCTCGAGATTTGAGGTTCGAGATGACAATCCCGTCCTCGAATTCGATCCTTAATGGTTGTCCATCAAGGTTGAAACTCTCACTATTTGGATCCTAGTAATCCGCGAGAAACTATAGAAATCTCACTTGGGCCCTCATACCTTTGAGAGCACAAAACTTATATAGCCCACATATTTTAAAATCCATTTGGGCCCCTATATCTCTCTCCACTGCAACATCTGCCTCCTCATGTTCTCTTTATCTCCACTCTAGCACCATCCTGTAGGAGACAGACCCTTTTTTGAGTTAGCAACCTCTAAAATACATTATTTACGGACATATACGTGAGATGTAATATACAGAGTCACGTATAGGGATTCTTATATGATGTCTATTTTTTTAAACAGTCTCATATAAGCATGTGTATATGTGACCCGATGAACTATAGCCCACATACACTTAAAGTTTCAAATTGCGCCCTAAATAACTTTAAAAATGGAACCTAATTACAAAATCTAATGCATTGAAAAGAAAGAGGAATGCATTATGACTTACCTGTTCCATACCATCATCGATTACGTCGCTCGTAGCGCTCGTAATCACCAGTTGAAGTTCGGAGGCATTTTTGTCCAAAATCCACTATTTGGGTAAAAAATACAAATGGTATAGTAAATTTGTTTTTTTTTACTATTTATAGCATATTTTTACCCACTTTTCATAGTTTTGTCCAATATTTTGGCCTAATAGACTAATGTGACAGTGGATGGAGTTGGTTTTTGTATTTTTACCCAGGGATTCTTATGGTTTTCAATGCCATGTCGCCCGTTCGTAAGTTTGGACATGCATTTTTCGCTACCCAACATATAGGATAGGTATCCAATCCATCATGCACATTTGCATCGTTCTATGACTATCACTCATATGCCTTAGGTATGAACCCATTTTACAGTGACACAGAACCTTATATCTGCAACTAGAAGTGTCGTTATCGAATGGTAGAGACTTACCAAATATGGGTACCCTAGTTAGATAATCTTCTTCATTCTGTGCCCATGCAGATATTTTTTTCGTAGGACCAGGAGTCCCTTATTGCTAACACATGATTTTATGTTGAACCTCATTTCTTACTCATAAACATGTTGACCTACGCATAGAGGACTCCCAAGCGAGTTTGATTTAAGCTCTTTTCCGACTCATTTTCAAAAAGAAAAAATATTGACAAGTGAACTTGTCTCTTTTATACTCATAAATTGGATTTGAAAGGACGTTTATTTAGTGAAAGTTTATCCCTTTGTCAAACCAAGTATACTAATATTACAAAAAAGGAAAAAAAAATTGGTGTTAAGTTGTAATTGCATCTCATGCCCTTGCTTTTAGCATTGAACCTATTGCCAATTCTCTCTTTTGCATTATAATCCTATCACCTTAGCAATTTACATCATCAGCCAAGTAGAGCCTTGTGTATATCCTTTGTAGCTAGAAACCCTATACCTAGGAGGAAACATTCCCCCAAGTTTCCATCTCCTGCATGCACCTCGCATTGAGCATAGGTATGTTCCATTGCTGGAACTAGTTTTACTTACTTACAACACTCGTTTCCTCCTCTGTATCATAACATTCATTTGAATATGAAAAAACAAAAAAATACGGGTGGGAAGGGAATATTATCTTATATTGGTAGCAATCGTGTTGCCTTTGAACATAGAATTTTTTTTTGAGTCCAGTTATCATCAACATTTTGGGTTTAGCATGACCTTAGGAAGTTGATATCATTACAGAGATTTTACTCCTTTGAGTGGTTACTCCTCCAGCCCCTATGGAGAGTTTAATTAATGCCTCCTGCATCTCGAAGTTTCATCATTGAGTCTATGCTTCCAGAGTCTTCCATATGTCTCATGCTCTTGTTCAAAGGATGTCTATCAACTTGTGTCGGCGACTCCTCGGAACTCTTGAATTTTCATGTCATCCATACACTTAGTGTGTCTCAGAATCACATGAAGATGTAGTCCTATTGCACACCATAGTCCTACTTTCCTCATTGGTAGGTAACCTTGAAACCAACAATCGGCATTTCATCATTGGTCATTGACTAAGTGGTTTCCCTTGTGTTCGATGGCAAGACATCTATTCACACATTGGGATTCATGTAGTGTCTTGGATTCCATTATCCCTATTGGTGGTTTCTTCGCCTTTGTCAACAATTTTCCTTATTGGCTTCTATTCATAGGGTCTTTTTCATGTACCTCTTACATCTGGCACATGTGAAAGACGCACAGGTTTGTTGGTTCGTGAACATGTACTTCATCTAATTTCCTCCAAATCATTAAGTTCCTACTTTGTAAATCATGTTGAATGATGAGAGATTCCTTAATTCTCTCTTTTCAATGGGTATCCTTCCATAAAATTCAACTCATATATTCTGGAGATGAGACCAAGAGTCCTATGAGTACCCAGAGGCTTGCAGTCATTAGTGGCAGGTTCTCTCACCATCGACAGTTGGTAATACATCAATGTCTCTTGATCGATGTATTCTTCAAGTTTTCAACCATGACTCCTTTATTCACACTTGTAAGAATGTACTCGGTGCCTTGATACCTACTTTCATTATCAATAGGTTGTCTCTCCTTTGTTAACGATATACCTTAATGATCGGTAATCAAACTAAGTCTCATTGTGTTTGACCTCAACTCCTTTATTCACACAATGTAGACTTGCACATTTGGAGGATTTTTTAGAAAACTTGAAGACATTAGTTTATAGCCGCAACTTTCTTGAGTTGTTGCTACGTTACATTGGACCAGTACCTATGTTACTTCAATGATCATGGGAGATCATATTGTACTCCATTGTATACATATATCTTCAGATTGATTTTGAGACTGGTTTTACTGGGCCTTCTTCGTGACTATGAAAACCTTTGGCATGTAGCCACATTTGTATTTCCTATTCATGGTCATGTAAAGATGTTTTGTATATTTTCACATGGATCTGCAATGTAATTCAAATTGGCAGCCATGTGTGCAAAGTTAGTACGAATTGTAATGAGAAACCAATTCTTCTAGTTGGGTCCCCATTACTCCACTTTTGGGTCTTATAATGTATTTTGACCATTGCAGATACTCCTATGACCTCACACATTAGGGGGCATCTGTTATAGAAAGATTTGACTCACCCTATGCAAACTTGCACATAAGGTCTTTCTCCATTTCCCTATGCAAAATTGAAGTCCCATTTTGCAAATACCAGAGTTAAAAACATTATTTTTCCACATATACGCACCCTACCTATAGTACAACATGCGTATACATAGGTTGCACTACTACAGCCTATGTACATCGTGATTTGTGCCCAAAATTAAAAAATGGTGTCGAGTTTCCATGTCACGTCACGAGATCTATGATCCTTGGCCTTCCATATACTGGAAACGTTCCAACTCGACACTTCAATTCCACTTGGAGGCTACAAATGTGCTAAATATGAGCTGTGGAAAGGAGGATAAGAATTTAACTTTGAGAGAAAATTTACTCTAGAGAAATTATTCACTTATGTTGATTACATTTTAATAGAAAT
This sequence comes from Picea engelmannii, assembly GCA_009831015.1. Taxonomy (NCBI): domain Eukaryota; kingdom Viridiplantae; phylum Streptophyta; class Pinopsida; order Pinales; family Pinaceae; genus Picea; species Picea engelmannii. The sequence goes on along the minus strand of ML795049.1, from coordinate 87,464 downwards.
ACTATTTTCTCGTCCAATTAATATCTTGCAAATATTTGAATTGCTATTCAATGGGAGTATTTGTTATGAATGTGGATGGATGATGCTATTGAATGTGCTAACATTATATATTATCATCATATGCTTGTATTTATTGGTTGTTGAGGACAAGTTGCAGGTGTATTACCTTGAGTCAAGTGCTCAACGATGGAATTCATTGAACGTCTGGAAGAGGTAGGCCTTTTATCTTGTCTTGATAGCATATTTGTTTATATAGAATACCTGAGATTAGAATTGATTTCTGCAGTCATTTCTGTCTATTGTGGTTTACCCCTAGCCATAGAGAGATTTTCCTCTTAACAGTTCCATCCTTTTTCTTCACAAATAAAACTAGTGCACCCCAAGGTGACACCCTTGGGCGTATATACCCCTTCCTCATAAGCTCTTCAAGTTTCATTTGCAACTCCTTCAATTCTTGTGATTCAACAAGAAATTCACCTAGATTTTCTAGAATTTCTGAATTTTTGGATGTGAAATCTTGAATAACATTGGTAATTTCTAAAGAATCTATGAAAGCAACTGCTTCCTCAATATTTTCTTGCAACTTTAAAGTGAAACTGTCAGGTAAGGGAAAATTTATTAGAATATTATGTTTCCTATCATGTTTTCCCTCATGTGACTCAATTTTAAGACTATTATATATAGGCTTATTACCTAAATTTTTTGTACATACGGTTTCAGAAAATGAAGGGACCAACGAACAATTTTTTTGACTACTCTGATTTTTTTCTTGGTCAGACAAACACTGAAAAACTTGTTGCAAATCATATTCAAGATTAGATGATGGAACATGACTTTGAATTCCAAGATACTAATTTTATTCATTGACAGTTGAGGAAGGTACTATGTTTTGCTGAAAACCTTGTTGGATATCTTCATAAAGTTGAGGAGAAGGAAACTGAATTTCAACAACAAGTTCTTGATCAACTTCATCTTCAGCCAAAGGAGAAGCTATTGTTTGTTGTTGGGATAAATGTTCATAAAGAGCCTCTATAATTTCATCATTCATACACTCTTCATCACCAAAATCATTTTCAATGTTTTGAATGAAGCCTTCACAAAATTCACAACAATCCTCAAACACCAAGAAAGTAGGATCAGATTCTCCATAATACTTAAAGAATGTTATGTGGAAATCCTTAAGAGAGTATAGGCTACCTGGTTTTAAACCTTCATACCATAATATTTCTTTCCCCTCTAGAGTATCCATAAACATTTTCATCAAACAATCCTCATGAAATTCAACCCCCAGCCTACATATGTGCATGTGAAATTTAATCAAGTTCAATAGAACATCATCTCCTTTCCCATCTTTGAATTTAGGCAAATAAGTTTTCCAATCTATTCGAGGATTGCAATTTGGAAATCCAGGAATATGAGAATGATTCATTGGAGAATAACTTGCAGATATGTGATCCATATTGAAGCAGTGGAGTCGCTAATAAAATATTTAGGCCACTGAGTATTTGGATAGTGGAGTCACCATGAAAATTCTGAACTCTAGGTTCTTGAAAATGGAGTCACTAGGTGAATGATGTACATCCTTTCTATGTCTGAATACTATTCACCATCAGTACTTAGATATAAAAAATTTCATTTCTTCCTAAGAAAATTTAACCTTCGTTCCCCGACAACAACACCAAAAATGTTAACACTTCGTAAATTTCCCTGCTTGTGGAGGCAAGTCACAGAGGTAACCACAAACCAACTTACACGCTAGAAGCTAGCCCTTCCAACCCAGAGATGGATCTCTTTTTATAGCTCAGTAAAGAATGGCGGGCTATCTAATAAGTACAATGGCTATATCATTGATGAGGATAGGGTAAAAAATGGGGTTTGATTAGGCAAGGAGGAGAGGGATGTTTTGGGCTATGCAGTCAACCCCTGAAAACAAATGAAAACAATGACTGGAAGGTAGAACTTTCCAGAGGAAAAAATACTAAATTAGGGGATAAAATTTAGTTTTGTGTTTGGTTGTGTAGGGTGGGAGAGGAAAATAAACATATAACATAATCATAGCATCATGAAAGATGAATTCTGGCCGAGTTAAGAAGAGAAACAAAGTTTAAGTCAGTTGAGTCTAAAGCACCATTAGATGAATTCTAGACCCTTTAGTTATCCAATTTAAACAGAATAAAATGAAGATGAAAGTAAGGACACAAGAAGTACATACAAAGATAAGAGTACAAACTTGATACCACCACCATTAGAATCTTTTTAATAAAAAATTTAGGACTTCTGCATTTGTATTTCGTTCAGATTCATAGAATATTACAATAAGGATAAAAATGACTATACTTTATGCCAACTCACCCTCCTTTTCACACTAAAAGTTCTCAAATATATAGATAAATATCATATTCTATCCTAAGGAGGTTGAAATCCATCTTTTCCAAAAATAGAAAGTTGTTACAATAGCATAGGAAAGAATATTTGCCAAAAATCTTCTCATATCCTATTATCTAGGGTTTGATTTTTGACCAGCTAAAAATGTGCCAATTGAAGATAAAATCATGGGATATGATAGGAGAGTATTCAAGATTCAATATCCATATCAATTTTGGATCCACCTTGCTGATTTGGGGGACCATCAATCCGAATTTCAAAGATTCTAGAACTCTATCAACAAATTTGACTTGGCAAAATTATGGAAAATAGGCCTCAAAGATCATTTCATATATTCCAAATAATAACACCTTTTTAAAACCTAAAAGAGGTTTTTGTTATGGGGTCCGTTCGTGAAAAAATCCTCTTTTGTTTTTCAAAAATTCTTCTCTAGATCCTCGAAATCTTTGCCCAAAGATGATGACTAAAACAGGAAAACATTAAATGCTAAAATATGGAAAAATGGACCGTAAATATTCATTGGAATCTCTCAAACTATGACACCTTTGTAAAAAATGAGAGAGGTTTTTTTTATTGAGATCATTATTAACAAAAAAAGTCTTTGGTTTTTCCAAAATACTCTCCTTTTTCTTAGGAAACGATCGTGAAGCTGAATGAAAAACTATCATTTCGTAGAAAACTGGAGCTAACGTTGTGCAAGTGCTACCTACAACATTTGCGTAGTGCACTTGATTATTCTTGAAACCCGTGAAATTCAGGTGGAATTTTTTTTATGAATACTTGTTCTTTCCTAAGAAACTATAAACCAATCACTTCATGTTGTTCTTACTAATCATGTGTGCTTATTATACTTGCATAACGAGATCTCGCTACGCAAGTGTTGTGTATGACATTTTCTTAGAAAAAACTGCAATTGTGCTTAGGAGGTTTCTTTTTGTTGTCATCCTTTTCTGAATCAGAGGTACAGGGAGTGAAAAAAATGTTTCTTGTAACATATCTTGAACCTGATAACATTTTCCCTCTTTTAATCACCATCGAAATTGCACCTTTGTAACATCCAAAATCCTGTAATGACTCTTTTCCCAAAAAGACAAAATTGTGAGGTTTCTTCATTCAAATATCTTCTACTTCTTATTTTCCTATGTTGTCATGGCCTTGTGGATATTTCTTCAATATTAACTCAAAATTATCACAGGAAGAGAGGTCTTCAAAATTTAGTAGGCAACTTATGCCACAAATCAGCAGATCGGGGTTTGCTCGAATTAGCACAAAATCTTTTATTGTATGAGAGGTAGGCTATTGAGAAAGTATAATAGCATGGATAAATTAGGCTTTAATTTTTTTTTACACATCAAACAATTGAATATGGGATGTGTAGCGAGGAATTAAATACAAATTTTGTGTAGCGAGGGAACTTGCACAAGATTTGCATAACGAACAACAAAGCTTGCGTAGCAGAAGATTCTTGGAGCTTGCTCGAGAGGAAAACACTAATTCGTAGGTCGAGTATGCATGAAAATGGATAAAAGGTGGTGAAGAGGCATGTATGAGTTTATAGGGAGAGGCTTTGAGAGGGAAAGTACCTGTTTAAGGTGATAGGACTTTTCAAATTCATTTAAGTGACTTGTGCAACGCGCACATTTTTCATTTTCCAAGGTACAAATGACATGAGCAACATCACCATTTCCACCAACTTAATCACATGTGATGATGATTATTGATATATGGTCAGCAAGGGATCCCATACCTCCCCCCTCAATCTTTCTACCTTTAACAATGGTGGGGGGGGGGGGGTCTGGAATGAAGCAGCGTCTGGGCGGGCCCCATCCCTACATGGCATCATCGCATTGCATCTTACCTCCCCGCTCCAAACATTTACCGCCTACCATTTTTTTGACTCACCACCATCATCCATAGATGTCACATCCCAAAACCACCCTTTGCAAGTTCCATGCCATGACCATGTCAGCATGTCCCATCTGTCTAACCGTTATGGGTCATATCTTTTCGTTCATCCCCCAATCACCATTCTACACATCAACTATATACACACTTTAGACGTCTTTCACCCTGCCCCCTCATGCTCTAAAGGACCCATTAACCATTTATTATTGGCCACATACCCGTTGTTCACTTGACCTGTCCTTTTTCACCAAACAAACAACCCTTCACTAAATTCCAACCCCGTTGCAGCCATTCGCATTTCACTCACACTCCCTGCCTATCAAAGACTCATTTTTCTTCACCTCTGCAACATCTCATCCAGCCATAGCTTTCGCCTACTAATGTTTTTTCAGTGTCCAAGTACCGATGGAAAACAATGGCTCCCAGAAGTAAAAAGTTAAATGTAGAGGAAAATCCTTTCCTCCCACCTCTTGTCGAGCTCGACCAGATCCCATTAGTAGACAAAGACTTTTTAATCTCAGAAACCAGGTCCGAATTCGACTTTGCTGAGATACAGTCATGGTTTAAAGACACCTTCATCGATTAGAGAAATGAATTGGGCTTTGGGAGTCAGGTTTCCCCCTGTATCTTTTTCCCCAAGTCCATCATTTTCCCGAATTCACCCTCAAATGCCAAGTGCACTACCTCCCTGATCAGAGAGCCATAGTATCTTTGTCTAGAGAAACCTTTTTCCTTATTACAATCGAAGCCATTGATCAGATGATGCAGGTGCCCAGAGTCGAACCCCGTTCTCCTCTCATAATTGAAATATTGACCGAAATGTATCAGAACCTGTCTTTTCCCCAAAGAGCACAAATCTTTGAGCTATTCCTCCCACAAGATGCCTAATTTCCTAAGAAGAATCCTCCCTATCTTTCCTCCATATTTTACAAAAAGGGAAACCATATCATGTCCACACTCTGTTGTTTTCTCGGTTATTTCTCAGATGAATGGGTGGATGAACCTATCCTATGATTCCTATCCATTTTCTCTATTGAAGAGAAAGTTGCCACCCAGTTTGATTTCAACGGTTTTTTAGCCGAAAACCTTCACGGGCAACTGGGAAATTTCCCTATAGAAGGCATGTTCAATATTCTTCAATACTGGCCTACATGTTTATGTTCTATCAGACAGAAAAATTTCCCTTTCTCATGCAGAAAATGGAAAAGGATGGAAAACCACAAGCAGTAACTTTATGGACGTCGCTTTTCAGAAGAAACTCCACTGAATTCAAATCCAAACAGTTCATTGAGTTGTTTTATCACCCAGTAGTCAGCATGCTCAGTGGAATACCAGAACCGAGGATAAACTAGGAGATCCAAAGAGTTCTTCACCTTTTAGATCTCGTAGAGAACGAGGACTGGTTTCTTTATCAGAATCACACCAAGATCATAGTGTATGGGTGTGAACTAGCTCCATATAAATTTCCCAAGTATGTGTCTGTTAGAATATTTTCACTAGAGTATATTCGTCAGATGATAAATTCATATGACATTCATTTTGTGTCTCTGAAGAAAAAAAAACACATGAGGATGAAAGGGAAAATATGATCGTGTATCTGCAATAGTTGAGCTATTGGGGAAGAGGCAAATAAACTATTAAAGGAAATGAAATTCAGCACTAGTTTCATTTGGAATTATGATCCAAGTGGGATCATTGCAGAGATGAGAACCAAAAATAAAAGTTCACCTTATGCTCACACCCTCAAACCGGAAATTGAAAAGTATGTGAGAAAGACAGAGTGGGAGGCAAATGCTCTGATAGATATTGAACAATAGGAAGCTCCTTTAGTTTCTTTTTCATAGACTACCACTCCACAGATACCAAAGGAAAAAAGGCCAAGAAAGTATACCTCTCCTTCAATCACTGAGGTATCAGCAAAATATTTTCAGGTATACAGCAAAAGACCCAAAACCACTCATGCTATTCACAAGTATGGTGAGGAAGAGCCTTACTCTGCCAAAGTGTTTGAGGGAAAACATCAGGTGGTGTCCACTCCTTCTTCAAATAAGCAAACGACTATAGTTGTGACCACCCATACTTCACAAGGAGTTGTACCCCTGAGCATTTTCGAAAAATATGGCATGATTAAAAAAAAGAACCAGATGCTGACCAATAGCACTTACACTCAGTTCTGGAAGCAAACCTCCACAACACAACACAGACTATTGTCAGCTTTTGACACAAGGAAAGTAAGAATGCATCTATCATTTCTGCAAGCACGGGTTCCTCAACCTAAAGGAAATCACTGACTACAAAACGTCAACCATTTTTTTTGACACCAAACAAGTCCATCCAGTTGATCAGATGGATTTCAACAAACAGATAGGAAAAATGGTTTTCTCCACATTGGCACATGCTTCCTCTACAGCAACAAAGTTACATGTATCTCTAAACAATGTTCAGACCCAATTGAATTTGGAAAAGATATCCTCTTTTGCAAAGGATAACAAAATAAAATCTTTAGAGGAGTTGGTGCTCAAGATTGGGTATGATCCCTCAAATGTAAAAGCAGCAGAGGAGATGATAAAGAAAAAGAATGCTGACATTGCATCTCTGAGAAAACATCTGAAATTGCCACCAATAGAGGATTCACAAGCTAAATAAATAGCTAAGGTAGAAGATGAGAAAGAGAAATGGTTGAAGCTAATCATGCAGCAGAACACATAGATAAAGGAAATGGAGGCAGAATTGGAAATGTTATTGAAAGAGAAGGAGCAATCAACCCTGATGGAAGTTATTCCATTGAGTGCAGTTCCCCTGGCAGAAGTCAATACAACAGCTATGCCAATGACCACTACAGTAGAAATTCCATCAGCAACCCCATTGAAAGCATTGGAAAATATTGTGGAGCTGGAAAAGTCCATGGAGGAGATGACTCTGCAAGGAACAAAGATCAATAGGCTGAAAATGGAGGTTGAAAGTCTCCATGAACTCAAGTCTTCCTTCCAAACAAGATACAATGTTGAGAGACAAGCATCGGAGAAGCTTAAGCAGGAAATACAACAGCTCCAGAAACAAATAGTGGCAGGAAAGACATTAGCAGAGGCTAAGGAAAATATATGGATAGACATATCCAATTCCATAAACAAGATTTGTCCCATGGTGCAAATCATGTTTGAACAACATGATCTGGTGCTAAAGAGCAGGTAGGCCATTGACAGGATACGAAGAGAACTGGATGAAATGCCCTCGGCAGCTAACGAGATCATCAAGTTTATGAATTCAAAAACTAAGGAAGAGCTTGAAATATTGAAAGTTGAAGACAGAACAAAGACTATCCTCGAAGTAAAAAGAGTGTTGACTAAAAGAGGATTAATGTTACAGTTGGAGAAAGCTCAAAACATGGACATTGGAATTCAGAGATTTTTTAACAAGCTTGAAGCCTTACAGAAAAAGGACCTTCCTGGCCTACTTGTCCTAAATGATAAATTGATGACTTTATCTGATTATAAGCAAAAGATTGCCACCATGGCCAAACACAGTTCTAAGTTTTCAGGGATACAGGGTAGCATCACAGGAAAAGCATTCTTGGAGACTTTGCAGCCTGACCTCAACATACAACACAAAATCAAGTACATTTTCCTCACCAAGATGACTTTTGCTAAGTACACCAAGATGGATGAAATCTACCACCGAATATTGAAAGTTACCATCCCAAGCACACAAATATGGGATGAGCTGTGTGAATTCATTGAGTAAAAGTAAAGGTCTCTTCCAACTTAGCATCCAACGTAGTCAAAGTCATCTGAATGAATCACCAACGGTCTTCCCCAAAATCAGCATGAGAGATTCGACACATCATCATCAGTTACTACATTTATTCATCTTGTTAGCTAGTTAGATAGACTCAGAGTTTGCCACGTCGTGATCATTAATGACAGGGTTGTTTGTAACCTTGATTATAAATATTTCAAACTTAGAAGTATTGAGGGTTGATCTTTACGCCAAGCAAGTTGTAATCATTGTAATTTGTATCAAGAGGTTATTCCAGTAATACAAAGAGACATTTCACAGGATTCCTGTGTGTTAGTTGTTGGTGAAGTTTCCTCTATCTTCATTAAAAAGTTTTTCTTTCTCAGATATCATATTGTTTTTCTAATCTAATCTTTAAAAGAAGTTAAAGTTGCAGAATTTTCCATTGTGTACTATGTTCCTAATCTTTTACAGATTTAAATGTTTTCTTTCTTATGTTACAACAAAGAAATTCTTAAATTCTTTTTTGTTCTAACTGATATCTCACCTTTTTCAGCAATACATCATTTTTATTCCTAAAGAATCCAACAGTTGCACTATCTTTCCCTGTAAAACGAATCGTATAAAAATTGTCTTTGGCCTCCATATTTTTAAAAATAGTCCCCATAGCCCAATGGAAGCATAAATGATATTCATCCGTTTTATTTTAAAACAATACAAACAACTCGGTTCTATTCTTTTTTTGTTGAATAGTCAACAAGAAACATGTGTCTAATTTACTTTTCCCTTAAATAAATTAAACAATAACTATTAATCTATTATTTCATTCATAAATGAGTGAGTTGGAGTTATAACAAATCATAAGTGTGTTTAAGTGATTTAAGATCAGTTGCACTAGTTGTAACTAAACATGCACTAGTGAGAGTTCAGTTAATCAGTGAACTCACATGCAACTGAAGATTCACCACGATTAACTACATGCATGTCAGATCCAGTGGAGACCCAATTGAGATAACAGGTGAAAGGGACAATTTGGCTATCAGTTGTGATTTGATCACACATGCAGTGGATATGCTTATGAGCATGTGCAAACTAGGCAATTGTTAATGATTCGATTGTGAGAATTTAAATTGCAAAGATTGTGCAGAGGAGGCAAGCTGTCTGGACACATGAATTAGCACATGTATTTGTTGATTTGTGTATGACAGTGTGAGATGATTGTATTGTACTGAGAGCTCTTGGATTAGAGTTTTGTATGAGATTGTTTCATGATTCATGATATACATAATATATGATAGTGGGGTTTTTAGCTTTATGCTTTCCCGGTAAAACTTCTGTGCTATGTGTTATTGATATTTCACTTTGTGATTGTGGTTGTGATCGTGGTTTAATTTTCCACAAGAATAATAGTAGAAGTGATTATGTATTTAATAGTGGCGTAATTGTTAGATCAGGAGAATCGTAGGAAATACTTAATTTGTATTGAAATTTGGTATCAGAACCACGGAGTCACGGAAGTGAGGTGCGAACATAATTTCATTCTCACAGGTCTCGTCTCTAGCAGGGTGATAACTTTAGTACTGTAGACTACGCTCAGTTCTTGAAGAAGAAATTCTCTGTAATGATCCCAAGCCATTATGCAAGGATCATCATTGTTTTGGTGTCTTTTTAAAACTTTTTCTGAGTGAGGTATTTCGTCAAACACTTTGTTGATCTACCTTTTAGATGTGTTTATATGTGTGTATGCAGCAAATAA
>ML795049.1:34086-46443 GCA_009831015.1 Picea engelmannii | reverse complement strand
CTTACATTTATTATATATAACTACCATAGTGGGCCTTATTTAATAATATAGTGGACCTAGTCCACCTTACATTGAATGACCTCCACTATTATCACTATGGGCCCTCTGGGCCCCCCCACTACCTCTCTAGCTACCTTACAGTATGCCATAGTACCAATCTTTTGCAACACCTTATAAGGTCCATAGTACTTTGGTGATAATTTATTATCCTTCTTGGCTTGCTTGAGGGACATATGTTTGTATGGTTGTAGTCTTAAAAATCTCTAGCTACCTTACAATGTTTCATCGAATTCGTTGATTTGCTGAAGGCATTGTTTATGTGATTCTATAAGATTTAGTCCAATTTCCTGGTCCATTCTTAGGGTCTTGATCTCGAATTCGATTGGGAAGATGGGTTCTTTACCATAGACTAGATGGCAAGGAGAGTAGCCAGTGGTGTTGCACCAGATTGTATGATAAGCCCATAAGGAATTTGGGAGCTCAGTAGCCCAATTATGTCGGTTTGTTGAGATAGTCTTCGTCAGGATTGCCTCTAGGACCTTATTGGTGCTTTCTACTTGCCCATTTTCCTGTGGGTGTTATGGAGAAGTAACTCTGTGCTTAATGTGATAGTTTTCTAGGGTGGCGGTGATTCTATGGCCTGTAAATTGTGACCCCCCATCAGTAATTATTTCTCTGGGTAGTCCATACCGTACAAACAATTTGGAAAGGAATTTGATGACTACTTCTTCTGTTGCATTTGGTAAAGCTTCCGCCTCTACCCATTTGGTCATGTAGTCCGTTGCAATGAGAATATAGGCCTTTTGATTTGACTTTGGATTAAAGGGGTCGATGAAGTCTAGTGCCCATCTTTCAAATGGTTCTATGACTACTTGTGTTTTCAAGGGAATTTCATCAAACTGACCTGGTTTCCCCATCCGCTGACAGTTGTCGCATGTATGAACATATTTCTTGGCATCTCTGAATATTGAGGGCCAATAATAGCCCATCTGTAAGATTTTGTGTCTAGTCCTACGGTCTGAAAAATGCCCCCGACAGGGCTCGCCATGTCCTTCTTTCAGTATGTCATAGATTTCGTCCTCTCGTACGCATCGCCATATATGGAGATCATCTCCTATGTGGAAAAGATATCCACTTATCCAAGTGAATCGTGCACTATTATGGATGATCATTCGTCATTCCTTTGATGATAAATGTGTCAGTAATCTTCCTGCTGCTAGATAATTTGCTACATCAGCGTACCAAGGTGGTTTTGTGTCGACAGCAAACAGATGCTCATCTAGGAATTGATCCTCAATTGTTAATGAGTCATCTATTTTTGGGATGTGGGACAGGAAGTCTGCGACAAGATTTTCTCTCCCGAGTCGATCTTTGATGGTGATATCAAATTCTTGCAATAATAATAACCATTGAGTGACCCGTCCATTAGTAATTGGTTTATTAGTTAGATATCTAATGGCAGAACGATTAGTATACAGGATAACTGGATATCCTGTTATATAATGACAAAATTTATTGATGGCATGTATAACAACTAAGAACTCTTTCTCTATTACTGTATAATTAAGTTCAGTTGGAGTTAGATTATTTCTAATGAAATAAATGGTGTAGGGTTTCTTTTCTTCTTCTTGTCCAAGAACAGTGCCCATGGCAATGTCTGAGGCGTCGGTGGAAATTTGAAATGGTATTTTCCAATTAGGTCCTCTCAACACTAGCGTTTTTTAAATCAGTTTCTTAAGTCCTGCAAAAGCCACATCACATTTGTTAGACCATTGAAATTCTACATTACCTATCAAATCATGTAAAGGCACAAAGGTTTTTGAAAAATTTGGCATAAATCTGCGATAGCATCCTAAAGCACCAAGGAAACTACATACCTCAGTTTGTGTGTGTGGAGTAGGTAGATTAAGGATTACCTCAATTTTTGCTGGGTCTAATCTAATTCCATCTGCAGAAATGTAATTCCCTAATACCACACCTTCTGTCATCATCATGTGGCATTTTTCGTGACTTAAACATAACCTGGTAGCAATGCATCGTTCCAATACCTTCTCCAGATTATTCAAGGCTTGATCAAAGTCGTCGTCATACGGGGTGAAATCATTCATGTAGACTTCAATCCCTTTGCTAATCAGATCACTGAATATGCTCATAATGGCCCTTTGGAATGTAGCTGAAGAGTTACAAAGTTCGAAGGGAAATACTTTGTAGGCAAAGGTACCCCAGGGACATGTGAATGTCATTTTATCCTGATCTTCTGGGGTAATCTGGATCTGATTATAGCCATTGAAATCGTCTAGGAAAGAGAAGAATTTCTTCCCTGCCAAGGTATCTTGGACCTGATCGATGAAAGGTAATGGAAAATGGTCTTTTTGAGTATTTTTTTTAGTTCCCTGTAATCAACACAGATTCGCCACTTCCCATTTCTTTTTGGGACGATGACTAATGGGGAAACCCATCGACTATTTGAGATAGGGTATATAAAATCTGCGTCCAACAGCTTTGGTATCTCTTCTTTAACAATATCTATGAGGTGGGGGTTCAGTATTCTTTGTGGTTCTTGGATAGGTCGGGCATCTTTCTCAATATAAATGTGGTGTGTGCAGAGTTGTGGATCAATACCTTTCATATCAGAGTACTCCTAGGCAAAAGCTTGTTGGTATTTAGAGAGGGTTTGGATTAGATTTTGTTGTTTTTGCTCTTCTAGGTTGGTATTAATGTTCAGAGACTTCTCTGGTGCGATCTCAACGGATTTTCTATTGTGAATAGCGGTAGTCGGAATTTGTTGTTCCATTAAATCTTCCAGCGGGTCTCCCTGTGCTTCACGGTCTAGAACAACTTGGAGCATATGGCATGCTGGGTTACTTACAACGGTTGGGTTGTTAATAAACCCATTGATTACATCATCCTCTAGATGATTCTTGAGCTTGAGGGCTTCTTCCATCGTGATTGGGGCACGCAGATCCTTCTCTGGATATCGCGGTGGTGGCAATTGCGGGTGCATGATCGTTGGACTAGGTTTGGCTGGAGGATATAAGATGAGATTCCTTGTAACCCCTCCTCTAGCAATTTTCATTGTACCTTATCGACAGCCTATGTACGCATCAGTTGTCATAAGCCATGGTCTGCCCAATATCAATGGGTGCCCTTCAAGTCCACTTCTTGGGTGTATGATGAAAACATCTACGGGATATTCCCAAGAATCAACTGAAGTGGATATATCATGTAGTGTGCCGAATGGTTTGACCACTGATCGATTGGCCAATTGCAACATAATCGGGGTTGGGTCGAAAGAGTCAAGACCCAAGGCATTGCAGGTTTCCATAGTTAGAATATTGATGGCCTCCCCCAAATCAACTAGGGTATTTCGAAAGGAACAACCCTGAATCTGAACTGTTACTATGGGGTTTCCTGGATCTACATATTTGACTGGTGTTTCTCTACCCAAAACTAGATCAGATAAGGCTCCCACTACATGAACTGTTGATGATGATTTTTTTACTTTTCTGATGGGCTTCCTCCCACATAGCTCCTTGATTGTCTTTTCATAGATCAGTATGTCTTGTAGGGCTTGCAGGAGTGGAATTTTGATGTATAAATTCTTTAGTTCCCCTACAATGTCGAAGTTAGGATATACGGTGGGTTTCGCTATCATCAGTCCTTCGAGGAACGGAGGGGAGGGAATTTCATCCTTATCAAAGTCTTGTGATTCGATTGTGTTCCCCCCCTTGCTCGATTTCTTTTGTTATTACCACGGTCGAGGGTGTTATTTCTGGTTGTTTTTCATTCCCCTGTTCTTGGGGAATGTCATTTTGTTCGAGGGAGATTATGCACCCCGATCTTAACTGAAGTTCATTGCATCCTACTGAATTGATTTCCCCTTCTCCACTTTCCATAATTTGGACGAGCTGAGCTAGTTTGTTATTGGGATTTGGGTGGGGTTGGGTGGGTAATTGAGGGTGCAATTGTGATTGGGGCAATGGGAGTGGAGGTTGTAATGGGGGTTGGGTTTGAGAGGCCATCCCCATAGGTAGGTTATTCATCCCCATGGGGTGCTACCAGTTCTGGTTCCAATTTTTGTTTTGGGCAGTCGAGTTAGGCCATTGTTGAGGGTAGGTATTATTTGAATTTTTCCAGGATGAGGTGGGGTATTGCGAATTGGGCCAATTGGAACTTGTAGTTGGTTGATTTTTCTAGTTGAGGTTTGTGGTGGGATGGTTTGGCCAGGTAGGAATTGCAGGTGGGTACTGTTGGGGATGCCAATTCTGATTAGTAAATGGCTAACCCTGCCATGTGCTACCAAATTTTTTTTGTTGATTATACTGTCCAGGAAAGAAAGAGGAAGGGTCCTGTAATGTATTTTGAGGCCAGGACTACCACTGACAATGCTGAGACATCAGATATAATGGTTATGTTTCCTCTTCTGCTTATTTGAATACAACTTTCAATTCAGGGAGTGATGGGCATTCATCTATTTCATGATCCTCGGCACAAATAGCACAAACCCGAACTATATCCAAGGGGCATTCCCTTGGACCATGTTTCTTTGTGCACCTGTGGAAAAATATAGCCAAGGTCTGCTCTGCTTCTACCTTTTTTTGTTTTTCCTACAATACATCCAATTGTGTAGTCAAAGTGCTCAAAATATCTGTTTTAAAGTTTTCTAGGAGATTACCAACTTCATCTCACGTAATTCCCCCACTGGAAATATTGTTGTTTCTTGTGAGGGACGTCTGTATTCTTGACCTGGTCCGTGTACTTCCTCGTGAGAACCTGATACACAATAGAACAATATCTTCATAAGTTTCTTGATAAATGTCACCTTTCCCCATTAAATTCAATGTTTCTACCCATTCCTCTTTCATGCCTTTGATCAAAGTTGCTTTGAGTACTTCACTTGGTAATGTACCATAGGGTGATCTTTGCAAACTATACTGAAATCTTTCGACATATTCTTCTAATGATTCATTTTCTTTTGCAGTCATTTGAAAGATTTCATCTTTTAGGTCTCTGGTTCTACAATAATCCTGGTATTTTAACAAGAAGGTTTGTTTCATCTAGTCCCATGAATTGATGGTTCCACCTCCCAATCCCATGAACCAACATAGGGCTTCTCCCTTCAAGGAAGAGGGGAATAGTTTTAATTTTTGGGGTTCAGAGGTGTAATCATACCCTCTACATAGGACATCAAATTCAAATAGGAATGCATCTGGGTCTTCTGAAATCAATCCATGGAAGGTTGGCAAGTTTTGTAAGAGGATTGATTTCATGGGGGTATTGGCAATTGGGTAAACTATTGGATACTCCAGTGTGGAGGTCTGGGGTTGTTGTTGATTTTGTTGTGCCATTTGATCAAAAATGTGCCAAAAGTTTTCAAGAGGTTCTTGAGCCGGGTATTCTATTTGAAATTGTTGATTATTTGGGCCTCCAGGGAATTTGATTGCACTCCCTTTATCTGGGATTTCGGATATGCCTTCTTCTTTCACAAGAGACTCAGGGTCAGGTGGTGATGGTGGGTATGCCTTGGCAACCCCGCTAGCTTCTCCTATTCCCTCCTCCATATTATTAGAGCTTCCCTCTTCTAAGGGGTTGAGAAGTGGGAGATCTATATTCTGAAAGCTCTGCTCAGTCCCTTTAGTTTTTCTATGAATCTCAGCGTGGGCCGTAGTTGGTGAAACTATTTCCTGAGGGATTTAGGTGGGTCCTTTCCTAGGTCCAACCGAAGCTTGAGATTCAAACTTTTTGATGACTTCGTCTATGAAAGTGCTTCTTCCAGGGATCATCGAACCCTGGGTTTTGGTAATTTTTGGTGGGGGTTTTGGTCTTTAAAGATCCTTCTTTCTAGTCATACACACTTCACACAACAACAAAAGAAATTTCAACAAAAGAAAACACCTACGAAACCTCTTAAGTGTCAACTGGAGGTAAGCGTTGGCATAAGAATTTTACTTATTACTTGCGTAGGTTCTTACCTTCCGTCTTCAATACCTGGTCCTCCAAAGACACAACCTATGCTACCTTTGACATTCTCCTCGGCAACGACGCCAAAATGTTGGTGTCTAAAGATGTCCTAAAAACAACCTTAGTTTAACATTAATTTATCAACTCGGAGATTCGTCTTTTATCTCAAGAATATCAACAAAGTCTATGCAGGTAGCCTAAAATCATGTAGCTAATCCAAATCTGAGTTCATCAACAATCAAGTTCCTCAAACGTTCACAAAAGATTCTAAGAACTAATGGAATTGAAATCTGATTACTAGGATGCTATAAAGTGGAAAGGAACTAATCAATCTATTGAATTCTCTTAACTAAAAAGTAGTAATTGAATCTAAGTAAGGACTTGCAGAATTAACTATCAATTATGAATTCTGATTACTGGAAAGGAAATATGAATTACTCTATCTATAGAAAGAAACAACAACTGTAATCTAGTTGTAAGGGACAGATAATGTAACTTTTACCGAAAGGAACAACTATCGTAACTTTTACCGAAAGGAACAACTATTGTAACTTTAACCGAAAGGAACAACAATCATAAATCTAAGGAAAAGGATTAGGGCGGATGAAAATGTGAGGAACTGTCAATCAACAACTTCAGAAATGGAAATCTTAATGGAAATCATTAATACTTGAGGGAAATGTCTGTCTTCTATACGCAAACAATCATAAAATCATTAACACACTTATACGTTTATCCTTGGCTATTGTAAAAGGAATCTGAATCACAAAATAGAAATCAAACTTCGAACTAATACAATTACAGAACGAGACAGTAGCTCCTTCAGACTGGGCCCTCGGTCTTCAGAAGTACTTCTACGAGAAACTCAGAACACATAAATGGTAGAAACACTCAAAACTTTCATTGATTCCATAGTTGGTGAAACATTTACAAAAACTGCTTGCGCAGAGAAATTCTGAATCTAAATACTTGAATGCATTTTTTACTTGTTTTTTCTGGATCTATTACCCTCTTATATATTACAATAGTCTGGTAAATCAAGTTATCCTGAGGATCAAAAGATCCTCAGGATTTCTTTACTATTATAAAGTTACAATATAGAAAATGCATTATCTTGAAAACTGCTTTGCGCCTAAAAAGTCTTCAACCTCCAATAGCTTGCACATAGCCAAGATCTCTTTGGTTATCTTTGACAATTATTTATCCAATTCTGCAACAAAATCAAACCATTCCAATCGTAAATTAGAATCTATTTAATAAAACTTCAATAACAACCCTAAGAGACATATTATTCATGTTCTTTCCTATTTATCCCTAACTATCTAAAGAATCAATCAAAATCATATCATGAACTGTGGGAAAAAGGAAGATATTTATACCTTTTTCGTAACCCAACAATCACCTTGGCTCAAATCCTAGTGAAAAGTATGGTGATGGATATCGTCGTTGCAGATATTCCCTCCAAGTATGGTATGTTTCTATCAAGGTATTGGGGAGCTAAATTGAGAGGAATCCTGCAGCTAGATATGTCTTACGCCACCATTCTGGTTTTCGGACAACAAAGAAGACTGTACAGGGAAACACTGATGAAGTATATGGTCAGCAGCCAGGAAAATCCACACAATTACCCACTATACTCTGAACACTCTGATATGGACTCTTTTATTCTATACAATGATGGTGACTTTGAAGAACAAATCGCGCAACTAGAAGATGATGCACTTGATCCGAAGGATGATAAAGCAGTTGTCAAAGTAAGAATCCCATGATTGAAGAGAATAAGGAGTTGCCAACAGATTTTTGGAGCATGGACTTCGATGGTGCTGTGAGTAAAGAAGGAGTTGGAGCTGGATTTTGGTTGCATAACCACAGGTCAAAGTATTCCAAGAATCATTCCTACAAATTGAACTTCCAATGTACTAACAACATAGCCGAGTATGAGGCTTTGATGCTCAGCCTGAAATTATTGAAGAAAGCTGGTGCCAAGCAGATAATGGTAAGGGGTGATTCTAAATTGATTATCAAGCAAATCAAAGGTGAGCATGCAACAAAACACCCTAGACATAGAGCCTATAGGAATTTTTTTTTAGATGCTCTTCAATGCTTTACTGAGATTGACTTGTAGGTAATGCCTAGGGGACAAAATATACTTGCATATGGGCTGGCTACATCGACAGCTACCTGTAAAATTCCTTTTCGTCCCACTCACAAGTACACAGTGGAGGTTAATTGCAAACCGACCATTCCTGACAACATCACATATTGGCAGGTATTTGGAATTATGATCAGATCGAAGATTTTCTATATTGTAAGAATGATTTTGATTGTACAAACATAGATTTAGAAAATGATGATGAATTTGTAAATAAATCTGTTTTCGAGAATGGTAGTGTAAATAAAATAGATGCTGAAGAATTTAACAAAAATGATGTAGATTATGATATTCTGCAGTTGAAAAATAATGTGCTACCTAGAGGTTTAGTTCTGTTGGAAGACTTGTTTGATTTTAATGACGTTGCCAAAAAACTGAAAATTGAAGCTAGTGTTAAGGAGGTCGAAGAATGTAACATAGGAATAGAAGAAAAACCCAAGATGATAAAAATTTCTAAATCTCTACCCCCTCAGCAAAAACACAAATACATCGAACTTTTTAAGGAATACCTAGATGTTTTTTCCTGGGGTTATGAGGAATTAAAATCCTACGACACGAGTATCATACAACATCGCATTCCCATAAAATAAGAACACAAACCATTCAGACAGAAACTTAGGAGAATTAATCCCAAGTTACTTCCCCTGATAGAGAAAGAAATAAAAAAGATGTATGATGCAAATATTATAGTCCCTTGAGATTTTCCAAATGGGTTTCTAACCTAGTTCCCACTAGGAAGAAAATTGGCGAGATCAGACTTTGCATAGATTTTAGAAATCTAAACAAAGTCTCCCTCAAATACAATTACCCTTTGCCCAAAATGGACCACATATTACAAAAGGTGGTTGGATCCAGTAGGATCTCCTTATTAGATGGTTTCTCTGGTTACAACAAAGTTCTGGTCCTTCCATAAGATCAAGAGAAGACAACTTTTACCACACCCTGGGGAACCTTCACGTATGTGAAGATGCCTTTTGGTCTTATGAACGTTGGGGATACTTTTCAAAGAGCGATGGACATTGCTTTTGTGGACAAGACTGGGAAATTTATAGTCATTCATCTGGATGATGTAACTATTTACTCCAAATCTGACAAGGAACACCTGCTCCACCTCAGAAATGTGTTTGAGAAGTGCAGGAAATTTGGGATTTCATTGAATCCTAAGAAAATCCTTTTCAGGTTAGAGGAAGGTAAACTACTAGGACACATAATCTCAAAAGACAGAATTAAAATAGATCCCAGTAGGATAGAAGCCATCCAGAAGGTGGAACACTCTAGGAATATCAAAGAACTGCAATCTTTCATTGGAAAAATAAATTTCCTTAGAAGATTCATACCAAACTTGGCCGAACTTCTCAGGAATATCACTAATATGTTGAAAAAAAAACACAAAAATCAAATGGAATGCCGCGTCCAAACAGTCATTCGAGCAGGTGAAACATGATCTCACCCAAGCCCAAGTTCTAATTAGCCCATATTATACCAAAGACTTTCTTCTTTTCTCCTTCGCATCTGAACACACCATAGCAGTTATGCGATTGCAGAAAAATAGTGAAGGGTACGAACAACCCATAGTGTTTTCAGCAAATCTTTGAGAGATGCTTCTTTGAACTATAACATAATGGAGAAATAGGCCTTCTCTCTGGTGAAATCCATTAATGACTTTAGAGTCTATATTCTCCATTCTCACATGATGGTGTACATCCCAAACAAAGTGGTTAAGGATATACTGACCCAGGATAATCTGGATGGTAGAAGAGGAAAATGGATTGCGGTTATTCTGGAGTATGACATTGAAATAAAACCTACTAAACTAATCAAAGGATAGGGTCTGGCCAAACTAATGGCTGAGTCTAATTTTCATGATTTAGATATTAATTTTTTGGTTACAGCAGATGGATCGGAAGAGAAGGCGACTCCAAACATAAAAGAGGTATTCTTAAACTCCCCTTGGTACACATAACTCATTTTTGTACTTCAAAATTTACAAGCTCCTCCAAGTTTGACTAAGACCAAAGCTAGATTTGTTAAATTGAAAGCATTGAAATTTTGTATTTTAGAAACAAATCTCTATTGGAAAGATCCTGGTGGTATCTTGCTTAATTGCCTGTTAAAAGACGAAGATGACAAAGTTCTTCAAGATTTTCATGCAGGAGACTGTGGTGGACACCTGAGCTGGAAGACCACCGCAAATAAGATTCTGAGAGCTGGCTTTTGCTGGCCTACTATATTCGTTGACGTCCACCAGAAGGTTACTTCTTGCCACAAGTGCCATATTTCTGAAGGTAAAAGGAAGCTTCTGCCACTCCCTATGAAACCCATTTCTGTTGAATCTCCTTTCCAACAATGGGGCCTAGACTTCATTGGTGAAATCCATCCACCCTCCTTGGGCCAAAAAAGGTAGATCCTCATGGCCACAAACTACTTCACCAAGTGGATCGAGGTTGTACCATGCAGGCAAGCTACTGACTCTATCATCATCAAGTTTTTAGAAACTAACATTTTGTCTCATTTTGGATGCCCCAGAAAAATTATAGCTGACAATGCAACAACTTTCATATCCAAAAGGCTCATAGATTTTTGTAATCAATATCACATTACTCTGGGACATTCAATAGCTTATTATCCACAAGGAAATGGGCTAGCTGACTCTTCTAACAAAAGTATGGTGAACATTCTCATAAGGACACTGCAAGAAAACAAGAAATCATGGCATACTAGGTTGGTTTTCGCACTCTGGGATGACAGAATAAGCACCAAAAGAGAAATTGGTCTATCTCCATAGCAGTTGGTGTATGACACCTAGGACATTTTTCCCCTTTCATTAAGATTTTTGGTCATGAAACTATTGCAGGAAACACAAGAAGAACCAAATGATGTCCAACGAAGGATAAATCAAATGATCCACCTAATGCAATCTAGAGAAGAAGTTTATAATAGAACTCAAGTGATTCAGGAAAATATAATAAAATATTTATGATAAGAGAACCAAAGAGGATAACTTTGAATTGGGTGATCTAGTTTTGATATGGGACTCCAGAAATGAAGATAAAGGTAAACATGGAAAGTTCGATAGCCTATGGAAGGGTCCTTACACCATTCAAGCCTTCCGAGGAAATAATGCTTTCCTACTTGCTAATAGTGTTGGATCAGACCTGCCAGGGGAACCTATAAATCGCAGGATGTTGAAGCATTACTTGCCACCTCAGTAGAAAGATCACCATTCCCTTTCATTGTATATATCGTTTCTTTTACAAGTATTTTGTGTGTAGGTGCTTTTGTTCAGGTGTTTGAAGCCCGCGTAGAAGGCCCTAAGAAACTGAATAATGTCATCAAAAATTTCAAAATAAAACAAGTCGTATAACAGAAGAAGCTCCAGAGGAAATGTTTTCAAGACAACAAGAAACATGATTCTTGGCATATCGCAACGAGGATACCATCCCCAGGTGGAGCCACTGTTATAACCCTATAATTTATAGGATCAATTGTTGATTGTAATTTTGTTCCTTTAGTGTTTTTGACTTGCAGACATTGTTGCATTCTACAAAAGAAAAAGAAAAGAAAAGAAAAGAGAAAAGAAAAGAAAAGAAATGAGAAAAACAAAAAGAGGGCATAAAATAAAAAGGATAAAACCCCATGAATTGATAATGACTTGATCCATACAGTTTAAACATGGCCAAGTCTTTTAAATTTAAGTATTTAGGATTAGTGAATAAGCTTGGTTATAATGTCTAATCTTAGCCAAGTAAATTAGGATTAGTGAATAAATAAGGCCAAACAGTCTAATCTTGGTCAAATAACCCCAGGGTAGAGTATTTTCTTATCCCAACAGTTTAAGTTGGGCTAAAGGTGCAAAGGAGTAGGTTAGGACATAGGTTAGTTAGTTTCTCTTCAATAAAATGTGTAATATGATCAATGAAAAATGCAGAATTTTGATGGTGAAATGTTTTTTCTAACCCCATGGTGAAAAAAGAAAGGGGGGCAATGCGCAAAACCCATAAAAAGGTCATTAAGCCTAAGTTTGGCCTCATATATTGAAATGCACCCCAGAGATTAAAGATCGGTCCTAGATCTACGACTAAGATTTTGGCACCTAGATCTACGGTTCTGATGAGTTTTCGGAACCCCCCCGACTGTTCTACCTTTAACAGTGGGGGGGGGGGTTCCGAAAAGGTGATTAAAGTGTGTGCTCATATCTACGGTTATCCCATCAGCGCACAAATGGACAGTCCACAAGATATTCT
>ML795049.1:8615-23388 GCA_009831015.1 Picea engelmannii | reverse complement strand
AAATTTCTCTTTATAAGGTTTTTACATAGGAAAATGCAACTTCTTTTCTCAGGAAAAGTTCTTCTTCCATCTCTCTTCAGGAACTCAGGCCACTGTGACCCCTCTAAAGGCAATAGATAGGTTTACATCATTAACGATCATAGCGATGACGAAAATAATGTGTAACACTAGGCAGAGCTAACTGGTAGGCTACATGCCCCACATGCTTGAGAATGACATAAGGACCATAAAATTTGGGGGAAAGCTTATGAAACTATTCATATTTGAGTGAATGTTTCTTATAAGGTTGCAGACGAAGAAACACCTTATTCCCTTCAGCAAATTGACGTTTAGAATGACCTTGATTGGCGTGTTGCTTCATGCGATTTTGAGCCATCACCAACTTGTCTTAGAGGGTGTGAAGAATGGTCTCACGTACTATAAGATTTTTGTCATCCTCCTGAACCTTAGAGACACCTGGCATGCATGAGAGAAATGACAGTGAATTTTGTCCATGTTTATAGTAACATGTTTTGTACCACCATTCAGCTAGTGGTAACCATTGAACCCACTGATGTTGGCGGTCAACTGCAAAACACCTTAAATATATTTCCAAACAATTTTTGACAATTTTAGTTTGGCCATCAGTCTGGGGATGATAGGCGACGTTGAGATGTAATTATGTTCCCTATATCTTGAACAATTCTTTCCAAACATTTCTAGTGAACGTGGGATCCCTATAAGAGACAATAGAATGTGACGTGCCATGAAGTTTCAAGATATTCTCCATGAAAACTTGAGCCACTATGGATGCAGTGAAGGGATGTTGAAACACACAGAAATGAGCATATTTGGAAAGAAGATATGTAACATCCCCAACATTCAACTAGGCTATGCCACGTAAACAAATTCAAACTGTATACAAATTAAAACATATACACACAGAAAATCTTGCGAAAATTTATATATATAAATTAAAATAGGCAAATACATTCTGCAAATGCACAGATTCATACAGAATAATAATAAAAATACACATGTAGCACACACAGGAAAAAACCATAAAATCAAATGCATAAATAATAATGTAGCATGTAATTTAACACACAATTGACACTTATCTTGGTAAGAATATCACCAACTGCCTGTAGACCTTCCACGAACCTCCCAGCCTTAGACCACGCTTCTCATCACTCTCAACGGTGGGTCACCTTCGAGCTAGGACTAAAATCCACCTGAGTAAAGGGATTCCTAACTAGGTTGATGTATCTTAGATAACAGGAAAAAACTCCATCACTGGTGCCAACTCAAACTAACAGCCTACAGTCCCTCATTCCCCACATGCATGTCCCACCCCAGGAAGTATGTTTCTTCTCTGCTCAACAGCCCTTTGGCTGCCCCACTTCCTTTCTGGGCTTCAACAACAAGCTGGACAGGAAGTCTCAGAGCCCTGTAGCTGCAGGTTGGCACCTTCGGGAATTCAATTCCCAACAATTCTCTCACCTCGATAGAATTTCTCATGGGCCTGACATCCTGCCTCTTCAGTCCAGCTCCTAAACTAACCAGGTATAGGTATAGGTACATGTATGGATATAGGTACAGGTATGAGTACAGATATAGGTACAGGAAGGTACAAAGGACAACTAAATGAGTGAGTAAATCATGATGGAATGAATGGGAAAATGAACTAAGTCCAAACTATATGTATGGATGTTCCCAACTTCACACTTGTCATGTTGAGAACCACTTTGGCCCACTTGTCCCCACCCTTAGAATTTATGATAAAATAATTATCCATACTTTATACTTTAAGGAATGTTAATATAATATTCCTTTTTGGATTAAGCTCCCTATCTTATCCCCTTATCCTTAACTTTTACCCCCCCCATTTCCCTAACTAGTGGGAGTTTAGTCCCCCATACTATTTTATCGTGGTCGATATACACACAACGCTGTATTATATTAATAATAAGACATATACAAAATTAGGCTCACTGGCCTTTAACATCTAGGCTCTTCGGCCTAATTCAACACATAAGCCTCCTAGCTTATAATAACTGGCTCACTCGCCTATAAAACAAGACATATACACAAAGGCTCACTGGCCTCAAAATCGTGCACACTTAAGTTTGTTGCACGAGGTATCCTGGATTGTGCACACTTCATCATTTTAGTGCACAGTACATGTGTGCACTATACCATGGAAGGTGCATGCAAAATGATATAAAAAATATCACCAACTTAAGTACATTTTCATTTACATTTATAGTTGGGGTTCGGCCCAGGGGTGTTACATTCCCCTCCCCTTATTTATTCATTGTCCTCAGTGCAATATATACACATATTCAACCAAAATTTTAAAAATTCTCAAAAATATGTGGGTATTCTTCCCACATAGCATCTTCATGCTCCCAAGTTGCATCCTCATGACCGTACTAGGTCCATTGGACCTTTACAATCCATGTGGCTCAATTTCGGATTTGTTTGATTTTTTGGTCTAGAATGTGTATCGGATGTACTTGGAAAGTGCCTTCTTGCTCCACCTGAATCACATTCCAATCAATAACATAATTAGCATCAGTTATATATTTCTTAAGCAATGATACATGAAATATATTATGAATGGTCATTGATGTAGGAAAGGAAAGCATGTATGCTACAGGTCCAATCGTCCCTAGGATTTCAAATGGCCCACAATAGTGAGCTACCATCTTTGAACAATTTCCCAACTTCAATGAATTTATGTTGGCCTTCACTTTCAAGAATACATGGTTCCCCACTTTAAATTCCCTATGATTTATGCCCTTACTAGCATATATTTTCTTCCTGTATTCGACATCCTTTAAATTATGTTTTATTTTCAACATTTTCTCTTCCATTTCCTTGAGTAATTTTGGCCCAACCACTGCTCTATCTACTGGGTTGGCCCAACTTACCAGTGTGTTGCACCTTCTACCATAAAGTGCCTCAAATGGGCTCATCTTTAGAGATGCTTGGCACCCATTGTTATAATAAAAATCTACTAAGTGTAGGTAGTATTCTCATTTTGATGGTTTATCCATCACATACATCCTCAAAATATCCTCAATCACTCAATTCTGTCCATTTGATTCTGGATGGTAATTTGTGCTAAAATTCAAATTTGTTCCAAATCCCTTAAATAATCCTTTCCAAAATTCTGATGTAAATTTTGGATCTCTATCAAACACAATTGTCTTGGGAATACCATGTAATCGAGAAATTTCTCTCATATAAACATCATCAATGTTGGCTCCCTTGTGAGTGAGATTTACTGGAATAAAATGGGCATCTTTAGTAATCGTATCCATCGCTACCATAATAGAATCATACTGCTTGTTTGTTCTTGGTAGTTTGGTGATGAAATTCATTGTTACAACTTCCCATTTCCACTCAGGAATGGGTAATGGTTGTAACAAACTAGTTGGGTGTCTATGCTCATCCTTTACCTTCTGACATTCCAAACATTTGGCAATAGAATCAACAACTTCTTTCTTCATTCCTGGCCAATAATATTGTCTCTTGACAGCTGCAATAGTTTTCTAATAACTTGGGTGCCCAGCATAAGGTACATTATGCATTTCTCTCAATATCATATTTTTCAATTCCTTGGAATTTGGTACATAAATTGTTCCCTTGTACATGAGAATTTCATCATTTTCTAGCTTATAGTCTTCAATTTTCTGCTGCAAAATACCTTCCTGTAATTTTTCCACTAATTCCTTGTATTGCAAATATGATTTTGTAGCCTCCAAAATTCTGTCTTTCAAATCTGATTTGTACATGCTAATGGTTGTAGCATGAAACTCATACACTCTTCTTCTAAGTGAATCAACCACTTTGTTCTCTTTCCCTTTGATATGATTTATATCAAAGTCATATTCACTCAGAAATTCTAACCACCTTCTTTTCCTAGAATTTAGAGTTGGCTAATCAAATAAATATTTCAGACCATTATGGTATGTCCTCAGCTCAAACCTTTTCCCCATGAGGTAGTGGCTCCACTTCCTCAAGGCATGCATTATGGATTACAACTCCAAATCATGAGTGGCATAGTTCCTTTCATGCTCCTTCAACTTCCTTAATTCATAACATAAAACAAACCCACTTTGACTGAGGACTCCACCAAGTCCTTCTTTACATGCATTCGTGCATACAATGAAGTCTTCATTTGGATCTGCAACTCTTAGTATTGGATCACTTGTTAATAATTACTTAAAGTGCTGGAAACTCTTTTCACAATCCAATGTCCATTGAAACTTCACATCCTTCTTTTTCAAGGAAGTGATTGGGTGTACAATCTTTGAGAATCCTTCAATAAATATCCTATAGTAGCCTACAAGGCCCATGAATGATCTTACCTATGTCACATTCTTTGGTGTTGACCATACTCTAATGTATTCTATCTTCTCATAATCCACTTATATTCCTTCCTCTGAAATGATATGCCCCAAATAATGAATTTGCTTCTGATAAAATGAGCACTTGCTCAATTTGGCGTGCAACTGATGCTCCCTTAATACTTGTAATACCAACCTCAAGTGTTTTTCATGTTATTACTTTGAATTAGAATATATAAGAATGTCATACAAAAATACAATGACAAACTTATCTAATTATTCTTTGAAAATACCATTCATTAAACACATGAATATAGTTGGTGCATTCGATAACCCAAATGGCACCACTGTGAACTCATAATGACCATACCCTTTTCTGAAAGTAGTCTTACTGATGTCCTCTCCTTTAATTAGTACTTGATGATAGCATGACCTAAGATCAATCTTGGAGAATATTGTTGCATATTTCAACTAATCAAAGAGGTCATCGATCATTGGAAAAGGATACTTATTCTTCACAGTTACCTTGTTGAACTTCCTAAAGTCAATGCAAAGTCTCAATGTTCCCTTTATAGCAAGATTTTCCTCACCCTATGCAAACTTGCACAAAACATCTTTTTCCATTTCCCTATGCAGACTTGAAGTCTCTTTCTTCAAATCCCAGAGCTAAAAACATTATTTTTCCACATATACGTGCCCTACCTATAGTACATCATGCATATACACAGGTTGCACCACTATAGCCCACGTACATCGGGATTTGTGCCCAAAATTAAAAAAATTGTTTTGAGTTTCCATGTCACGTCACGAGATCTATGATCCTTGGCCTTCCATATACTAGAAGCATTCCAAATTGACCCTTCAATTCCACTTGAAGGCTACAAATGGGCCAAATCCAAGCTATGGAAAGGACGAGAAGAATTCAAGTTTGCGAGAAAAGTTACTATGGAGAAATTAGTCACTTCATATTGAGTCTTCATCCCTTTGTCCTTTTAAGTTTGAACACATTGTTCAACCCCCAAGATCTTCCCTAATGTTTTGAGAACCTCATTGTATATCTTATATGAGATTGCCTTTGGTGGAGGATTGAAGTGGTGGAGGCCCAACTGGAAGGGACTTAGTTTCTCAGTTCTGAACCGTGTCGACACATAAGTTTCATTCACTCCTGCTGATTACATTTTAATATAAATACTCTTTTCTCGTCCAATTAATATCTTGCAAATATTTGAATTTTTATTCCATGGGTGTAATTGTTATGAATGTTGATGGATTATGCTATTGAATGTGCTAACATTATATATTATCAGCACATGCCTGAGTTTCTTGGTTGTTGAGGACAAGTTGCATGTGTATTTCTTTGAGTCAAGTGCACAATGGTGGACTTCATCGAATGTTTGGATGAGGTAGGCATGTTATCTTGTCTTGCTAGAATATTTGTTTATATAGCATACCTGAGATTAGAGTTGATTTCTGCAGTCATTTCCATCTTTTGTGGTTTACCCCTAGCCATAGATATATTTTCCTTGTAACAGAATTGGCAACCATACTAGGGATAAAATCTTCTTTTTGGGGTTTTGGAGTGTTTTTCTCCTTATATTTCTCTCGTTTAGTTTGAGTTTCTTGTCGTATGACTGCTTGACAACCTCTATTCACTCTGAGTTTGAGTTTCTTAGCCTTCTCCTTATCCTGGTTTTGTTTTGACACATATACGCAGGTTTTTTTCCTGACAG
Source organism: Picea engelmannii (assembly GCA_009831015.1). Lineage (NCBI taxonomy): Eukaryota > Viridiplantae > Streptophyta > Pinopsida > Pinales > Pinaceae > Picea > Picea engelmannii. The sequence goes on along the minus strand of ML795049.1, from coordinate 17,321 downwards.
TCACATACATACACGTGTTTTCCTTCGGCAAGAAGCGTATATACGTGATTTTCTCCTAAACAATCACGTACATCACCCTTTGTTTCTTGGTTGCTGGGTAGGTTTTGATGATTGTTGATTCTTCTTAGGTCTCTGTTATGACTGTTAAGTGTTTGTGGAATGACTGGAAACCTTTCTTTGGTTGAATTTTTGGGCGGTGCCTTTCTCATCATCCTTTTCATTTGATTATCCTTTCATCTTGGGCTAGGTGTTTGCTTCTTGATATCCTACTTGGTTTTTCTCTGTTTACATACAATAGAGATTTTATATCAAGTTGTTGTTCAATGTTTGCATTTTCATTCTTTTATATTGAAAATACAAAAATATTAGTCATTTTACATTGTTGGCATTTGATATTTTGAGTCTTTATCACTGATGTTAGTACATGTAAAGAAAGATTGCATTTTATTTAGAATTGCATAACTGAATTGAAAATTTCATTTTGAAAAACATATCATTTATTGGGAATTGAAGTTAGGACTTTGCATTGTATTCATATTCATTTATTTTACTTGCTAAGTCATAACATCACTAGTCTCACAACCTCACCTTTTTTAGTAATAAAGGACACTAAAAGTAATTCTATAATTTAAAATTGATTAGTAACGATTTTATTTTTCTAGGGTGCACAAACTAGCTTAGGATTTAGAGCCTTGGAATAGGATTTTGTGAGTAAACTTCTCCAAGGCTATTAAATAAACATATGTGTCTGACTAAGTGAGTGGATAAATCCATTGTATAAGCGTTAATATCAGGAGGCTCCACTTACACCTGAGTTAAGCACGAGGTTGCATGAGGTTGGTTTAAGGATATCCCGCCGATACCTTCTTAGCGTCAAATATATTTCTAGGGATCTATTCGTATATGGCGATATTGTTGGAGTTAATTCACACACACCTAGGATTTCTTTTTCCTAAGTTTTTTATTTTTTTATTAGTCATAATTAGTCATTATCTAGTCTCCTATATTTTAGGAGAGAATATTCCGCCTAGAGAATATTCTCTTTCAGTTGACACTTCAGTTTGACTAGTTGAGTTGAGTTTAGATGTTGCATTGGGATCATCACCATGCAACATTGGGATAATCACCATGCTAATTTGACCTTGCCTTCAAGTCGTCACCATAGTGGTTCATTAGCCTTGATTCCCTGAGTTAACTCCTCACTACTCTTTGTTCAGTCAGTTAACTGAAGACTAGATGACTAGTTAACTCAACTAGGTTGCAGTTCACTCCCGTAACTGCCTGCGAGACTAGAATAGGTGGAAATTCACTCCCATACCTACTGGTGTGTGTATAGATCGCTCTATACCACCACTATGGTGACTTGGTTCACCTCAAGTTGAACTCATTGAGTTATACAGAGTGTATCATGTGTAAATTATTCATTATTCATAACGGTTAATGAGAATTCTTCCATTCTTTCTCTCCTTATTCTTTTTCCAATTCTCTCTACAAATGTGTGTATTATTGCTTATCTAGATATATTATGTGCAGGTTCAATACATTTTCATGGTATCAGAGCCAATGAATTGCTAAGAAAAAGCTACACCAAAAATTTTTGTAGGTACAAAAGATTGAAGACAACGGAAAGATGTAATTCCAAAAAGAATTCATTCTTACACCTTACAACTATCTTGCATGGAAGGATAAAATAGCCATACATCTCCGATATAGAGGGTTGTACAGGTTAACCATGAATACAAATACAGAGCCGACTTCAGCCATAGAAAAATCCAAGTACTTAAATCGCATGGATGAGGCACTCGGAACAATTTGCAGTCTTATTTCTCCAGATCTCCTTTTTCACATATCTTCCTGTAAGACTCCCAATGAAGCCTGGATCATCTTGGAAGGGCTCTTTGGAAAACAAGATGAGATGAGGGGACACATGTTGGAGGTGGAGTTTCTCACATTGGATCCAAAAAGATTCGAGAATATCCAAGATTTCTTTACAAAATTCAAGGATATACTGTCACAACGCAAATCTTGCGGGGTTGATAAATCGAAGGAGGAGAAACAAATGGTTCTCACCATTCTCTCCAAGCTTGGTCCTAAATTCTTAGTCTTTGTATCTACATTCCATACTATTATATTCGCCTCTAGAGCCACCTGTAAGATGCCTTCTCTTGACGACTTTATCGAATCCATGACACAAGAGAAAACCAAGCTCATTAACATGGGTGCAATCAAAGACCCAAGGGAATATGCACTTACTGTGCATGATGGAAGCCACAAATATCATAAATCTAAAGATAAAGATACATGGAAATCTCATGCAAAACGAAGAAGGAAGGGTACACAAAACCCTTCACCGATGCCTCCAGATCCAAAGGAGAAAAGGGAAGAAAAAGAGAGAAATGCACATACTGTCACAAAGGATTCCATTTGGAATCCACATGCATGCAAAAAAAAAAAAATCCGATGTCTCAAATACTTCAACAAAACAACCTTGGATATCGCATCCCCGAGGGTGCAAAGAAGAAGAAGCCAGAAGATCTGAATTCCAAGAAAGGCAATTCTAGCCATGCCTTGATTGACATCAACTCCTCTCCTGATGCTTGGATCATAGATTCAGGAGCATCACATCACATGGATGCCTCATAAGTGGTATATTCTTCTTTGTATGCATGTAAAGTTCCTTCTATTCTGATGGGGGACAACACTTCTGTCGAAGTCACCGACAAAGGAAGGATTGAATTCACCAACGAGAGCTTTGAGAATGTGTTGCATGTTCCCAAGCTTCCTGTCAACCTTCTCTTTGTGTATCAGATGACGAATTCCAGCATCGGAAAGAAAGTCATCTTCACACCAAATTCTGTGGACATCTACGACATGCAAACCAATTCCAGGGTTTCTACCGGTGAGGTAAATAATTAGTCTAGATTGTATACATTTTCTGAATTCATTGAACATGATTCTGCTTTACTGCTTACTCATGCTGATGAAAGTAGTAGGATATGGCACGAAAGGTTTGGACATTTGAATTTCAGATACATGCAACAAATTATCAAGCACAAATTAGTTTATGGTCTAACAGACATCCATTTCTCCAAGGGAGTATGTGAGGGATGTGTTCTCGGAAAACACCCTCGAGAGAAATTTGACAAGGGAAAGTCTCAGTGAGCTTTCGCACCTTTAGATCTGATCCACAGTGACCACATGGGTCCTTTTACACATCCATCGATCAGAAAAGCGAGGTTTGTTCTAATTTTTGTTGATGATTTCTCACGTTTTACATTGATCTACTTTCTCAGGAAAAAATTCGAGGTCTTTCAACACCTCAAATATTTCAAAGCTTTGGTTGAGACATAGTCTGGAAAGAAGATCAAAGTCCTTCGAACTGATAATGGGAGAGAGTATGTAAATCATGAGATCCATAATATTTTCCATGAGGCATGGATTCAGTTGCAACACACAATTCCCTATACTCCGCAGCAAAACAGAGTTGTTGAGAAGAAAAACCAAACTCTAAAGGAGATGGCATCTTGCATGTTTCATGCAAAGTCACTACCACAGAGACTATGGGCCAAAGCACTTAACTATGCAACATACATCCAAAATATATCTCCTCATAGATCTGTCAAGGATAAGACTCCCTTCGAGGCTTGGAGCGGCCTCAAACCGGAAGTGACCCACTTTCGCATTTTCGGTTCTCCTGCATGGGCCTGAATTCCCTATGAAAATAAGAAGGCACTTCATCCACATAGCACTGAGTGAAGTTTTGTTGGATACCCTAACAGTGTGAAGGGATATCAGCTTATTGATATTTCCTCGAACTACCTCATCATTGAGCGTAGTGTCCAATTCGAGGAAAGTGTTTCGCATGTACCTCAGCAGCTGCATGCAGACACCTTCACTCTTCCACCTGTCCGAGATGATGAGCATGCACATGCCAACTCTTCTTCAGATGAGAGTTCTGATTCAGAGGAATAAGAGGATTTAGATTCAGATTTAGAGTCAGTACAGTCATATGCAAAGTCAGATCATCCAGATGCAGTTGCAGAGCCAGAGCAGAGGCCCAAGTGGGCACAAACTACTCTTTAGGATGGAAGGGATCTCGTAGTTGATCCACTCGATACTAGGAGGACTTGATCTAATTTTGAGGATCCTCCTGTTTCACTCACTACCACTAAACCATTGCCTTCAAGGGATATTTTCTTGGTTCATTCTTCATATCCATAGTCTTATGGCGAGGCTGCTGGAAATCCCTTTTGGGAATCCACCATGCATGAGGAGTACAAATCCCTCCTCAAGAAACAGACTTGGGATCTAGTTCCCCTTCCTTCTGGGAGGAAACTTGTTAGATGAATATGGGTCTACAGGACCAAGAGCATAGTGGATGGACAGATCAACAGATACAAAGCCAAGCTTATCACCAAAGGATTTCATCAGGTTCATGGTATTGACTATGATGAGACCTTCTCTCCAGTAGCGAAGATGGATTCCATACGATTGGAACTTTCCATTGCAACAGCCAAGGGATGGGAAGTCCATTAGATTGACATGAGGAATGCATTTCTTCATGGTGATATCTCTGAGGAGATCTAAATGGAGAAGCCCCAAGGATTTATGCAGGACTCATCTTTGGTATGTCGACTGAAGAAGTCACTTTATGGACTCAAGCAGGCTTCGAGGGCATGGTATGCCAATATGGACTCCTACTTGTTGTCACAAAACTTTGTACATTGTAAATCAGACCCGAATGAATACATGCTAGGACGGTTGATTCACTTCTACTTTTATTTATGTATGTCGATGATTTGTTGATCACTGGTTTCTCGACTTCAGTGATTGTTGTAGTCAAGAGGATTCTTCATGACAGGTTTTTGATGATGGGCATGGGTCCACTACACTTCTTCCTTGGACTTGAGATCAATCAGGATGCATCAAGCATCAAACTGTCTCAAGCCAAGTATGCATGAGATCTCCTTGAGATATTTCACATGACAGATTGCAAGTCTGCTCCGACTCTTTTCCTATCAAGAGTCAAACTTGAGGATGGCGGGGAGACTCCATTGGTTGATAGCATACTATATAGACAACTAGTGGGGAGCTTGTTGTATCTTGCACACTCCCGACCATACCTCTCATATGAAGTTGGCGCAATTTCCACGTTCATGCAGGAGCCGCATGAGCTACATTGGATTCCCAAAGGTGATGGTGCTCACCTTTGGGATTCATTATGCAACAGACTCTACATTAGATCTCATTAGGTTTACTGATTCTGACTGGGCTGGTGATAGCATTGATCACAAGTTCACATCTGGTTACTCACTCAGTCTTGGTTTCGGGCCTATCTGTTGGTCGAGCAAGAAGCAAGCTACCATTGCACTATATTCAAACGATGTAGAGTACAGAGGGGTAGTTAACATAAACATTAAAGCTATGTGGCTACAACATTTTCTCATTGAGTTGGGCATTCAGTTTCATCGGTCGATCGTCATCTAGTGTGACAACTAGAGCACTCTGAAGTTCTGTAGAGATCTAGTTTAGAGGCAGCGGGCGAATCACATCGAGATCCACATGCACTACATCTGGGACTTAGTACACAAGGGGATCATTGACTTATAGTTATGTCCTTCAGGAGAATAGATGGCATACATTTTCACCAAGACCTTCACTGAGCAAAAATTCCATTCTCTGCGAGGTCGTCTTGGAGTGAAGGACACGGTTGCCTAGCAACTGTAGTTCTTCTTTTTACATACATTGTACCTTGAGGGGGGGGTTTTCCCATGAGGTTTTCCCTCTTTCCTCACTTTATTTTCAGTGTATATTTTGTTCTTGGGCACCTAACATGGCCTCGTTGTCAGGACCCAATCTTTATTTTCACCATAGTGATGTTCAAGGGGGTGTTGGAGTTACTTCACACACACCTAATGTTTTATTTTTCCTACAATTTTTATTTTTTTATTAGTCATAATTAGTCATTATCCAGTCTCCTATATTTTAGGAGAGAATATTCTACCTGGAGAATATTCTCTTTCAGTTGACACTTCAGTTTGACTAGTTGAGTTGAGTTTAGATGTTGCATTGGGATCATCACCATGCAACATTGGGATCATCACCATGCTAATTTGACCTTGCCTTGGTATCATCACCAGAGTGGTGAATTATCCTTGATTCCCTGAGTTAACTCCTCACTACTCTTTGTTAAGTCAGTTAATTGAAGACTAGTTGACTAGTTAACTCAACTAGGTGGCAGTTCACTCCCGTAACTGCCTAAGAGACTAGAATAGGTGGCAGTTCACTCCTGTAACTGCTGGTGTGTGTCCAAATCACTCTAGACCACCACTATGGTGATTTGGTTCACCTCAAGTCGGACTCATTGAGTTATACAGAGTATATCATGTGTAAATTATTCATTATTCATAACGGTTAATGAAAATTCTTCCATTCTTTCTCTCCTTCTTCTTTTTCCAATTCTCTCTACAAATGTGTGTATTATTGTTTATCTAGATCTATTATGTGCAAATTCAAGAAATTTACAGATATTGCTAGTACCTTTACCTCTTTGGTAGGTGGTGCTTTCAAGGTTTCAGGCTTTGTTACCCTACCCATACAGTGGACCTGACTTACGACTATTCGCGTGTGCATCGGTTATATTATGGTTTCTTAGTTGCTTGACATAGGTAACACATAGGTTACTTGCAGGGGTTATTCTGTAGGTACCCTGGGTCAGATAAGGGTCAAACAACACACAACCTTTATGGAGGATTACCTCTCTGGGGGGATCTGACTGACTGCTTGTTAAGCCTACGGGGGCCCTTATAACTGATTTTGATACCTCTGATATTTAGAAGAGGAGTCTTAGGCCCCTCTTGGGTGAGTCATACCTACTTTAGAGAGGGAGGCCCCTTTCAACCAATTTATCCTATGCTCTTTGATTACTAGTTGGCCTTAGGATTTGTTTTTTATATCTCGAGTCTTGAGTCATTGTGGAGCCAGAACAGCTTCCCTGTAGGTCTCACCACTTCTTACAACTACCACTACATTTTGAGTCTTTTTCTTCTAAAAGGTGTAAACTTGTCAAACGTGTTACACACACCTCCACTTATCATACTTGTGATCATACAAGGATGAGTACTGAATCGAGTCAGCAAGATACCGATAGTCCTTTGAATCCCATGCCTACTATAGTTAACAATACCCTGTTAGTACCACACAATGCACCTTTTTGCCTATACTTTTTGCCACCATTATACTCCTGATCACCTATATTTAGACTCATATTATCACTTTATCTGATCATCTCTAAGGTATACAATGTCCCTTCTCATTACTTTACGTTTAATCTGTTTTGCATAATATTTTACATCACTCTCGTACTTAACCAATGATTAGAAATGCATAAGTGTCCAAAACTGTAGATTTGCATTCAAGGCCTATTGCTGAAACACGGAGCTGCTACACAGTCCGAGGTCGCAGATGCTGAAACACAGAGCTGCTACACAGTCTGAGGTCGCAGATGCTAAAACACGGAGCAGCCACACAGTCCGAGGTCGCAAGATGCTGAAACACGGAGCTATTACACAGTCCAGAGTTGCAGATGCTGAAACAAAGAAACTGCCAGAACCGACGATGCTGAAACACAAGGAAGCCGCCACAAGTCAGCATTCAACGCAGTCAGAGTGCAATTCACGTGGCTGAAATAGCCCGCGAATTGCGATGTTGAAACAGCATCAGCAACGATGAGAAGAAGTTGTTACACCAGCCGTAACAGCAATACCTCGCTCAGTTCCTGTAATAGCATTCAGTTGCGTGAAACCAGGACATCCTATGCTGATTTAGAAAGAAGATCTGATCTAGGATAGGATTCAGATATGCATTGTAATGATTGTATCGAAGGGATTTCCTCTTTAAATCAGAGGAAATCACCATTCGGGATATCCAATTTTTTGATGTATTGAAGCAACTCCAGAGAAGCGGGACGTATTCTATTCTTTCAATTTGTAATGTGATATTTCGACAGATGAATATAAGACTGCTTTGAGTATCCTTCTCTAGCCTCTCGTTCAGGGGAATCTTGTGAGAAGGGAGGGCCCACCTTCATCACAAGATTCACCCATTAGTTAGAAGTGTGTTAGTATAATTTATGTTCATGCTTTGTGTAAATTATTGTTTGCTGAAACACTGTTTTAATGAATTTCGCTTTGTTGAGACACTACTGACTATGTCTTAGTTTATTGAATGGAATTTGTAATTCTTTTTACCAGCAAGCTTGTGTGATGATTTTATGAGGCTAGCATAGATTTGGTTAAAGGTTCCTGCTCAGACAGAAAGGAATCGGAACATCATACCCTCTGTAGAATTCATTTACTGCTGCAAGTGTGCTAGCCAGAAGTTCGGTTAGAAGGTTCCTTCTCAGACAGGAAGGAATCCAATTACCTCGACTTCTGTAGATTTCCTTTACCTCTGCAAGTGTGCTAGCCAGAGATTTGGTTAAAGGGTTCCTGCTCAGACAGGAAGGAATCACGATACCTGTTCTTCTGTAGATTTCCTTTACCTCTGCAAGTGTGTTAACCAGGGATTGGGTTAAGGGTTTCTACTCAGAAAGGAAAGAACCAAAACATCCTGTCCTCTGGGAGCTTTCATTAGTGCTAGCCAGAAACTAGGTTAGGGATCCCTGCTCAGAAAGGAAGGGATCAGACTGCTCTGTTCTCTGTAAAC
>ML795048.1:250631-292745 GCA_009831015.1 Picea engelmannii | reverse complement strand
ATGTAACAAATGAGATATTTACAATGGTTAACTCTCGATGTATCATGCTTGATCATGACCAAGTCAAATTGGTGTCTCATACTTGATAACCCACCATTCAATTGTTTTAACCATAAAAATTTATGTTCTTTCAATTGTATATATATATATATATATATATATATATATATATATATATATATATATATATATATAAAGAGTCGATATTGAAATATTGAATTTTTTTTTTTCTTATTAATATTATTTTAAATGTCACAAGTTAACTCTATATTAAGTAATGAAGAAATTACACATCTCCTTCATTCTAAAAAGTAGAAAGTATCTATCAACCAAATAACAATTACACATTTGGAGACAATAATAAAACTTCTTTAATTTTATTATTACTAGCACAGCAGCAAAATCGGCTGGTGAACGTGGAAAGGTTAAGAAGATGAATCTAATCCTTAAAAGAATATATTAAATTTTATTATCTATTAATAAATAAATTGTTGGACTTCCATTCATCTTCTTAGCCTTTGAACGTTTAAATTTATATTAAAATTTAAAATTATATTAAAGTTATATTTTAAATAAAATTTAATTAAATTAAAATTGTATTTAATTATATTGAAATTTAATTTAATTAATGTAAAATTAAATATAACGTAACCCTAATAATGTACGCACCTGCAACTGGGAGGTCTGCAAGGCAAATGAAGGAACTGGTAATACGCCCACACAAAGCACTTCACATCTACGCACCTGCAACGCATTTTCCTGCAACGCAAATGAAGGAACTGGGTAATACGCCCACACAAAGCACTTCACATCCACACGCCCGCCTTGGTAAAAAAATGACCAATGTAAAACACACAGAAGAAACGGAAAGGTAGATACTCACAGTTCATAATCCACGCGACAATAATTTTTGTTGTTATTTCTTAATCATTGAACGTCTTTATAAATGAGCAGAAGTTAATTTATCAAAATCTCATCCATTGATTAGAGAGGACGACGAAGAATATGTCAGCATCTTCAATTGCCAACCCTAAGATTGAAATTTATGATTAAAAGGTGATTAATTGTACCCATTGTCAATAGGTGTACACCTAAATGATGTATCCTCCTCAACTTTGAATTATGGATATTGGAATTTGAATAATAGATTTCAAATATATATATATATATATATATATATGAATTTGAATAATAAATTTAACATTTAGAGAAAATAATAAAATTTCTTTAATTTTATTATTAGAAATGATGTATTCTCCACAACTTTGAATTATGGATATTAGAATTTGAAAATAAATAAATTATTATAAATATTGAAATTTAAATAAAAAAATTAAAAATAAATAAATATATATAAAATATTATATAAGATAAAATATCAATTATTTTCTTTGAAACAAATTTATTTATAAATTAAATATATATTTTTCTCTAAAATAATAAATTTACTTGTGAATATCACATCATTTATTTCTGCTTAATTAATGTATATTCCTTATGCACATTCTCTATTTTATTGAGAAAGTTTGAGTGCAGCCATATATTTACTCTCTATTTTATTGAGAAAGTTTGAGTGCAGCCATATATTTAGTCTCTATTGCATTTTTAGTGGGTTACTTTTGTCACATTGTTGTAACTTTATACGGAGATATATGTCAGCAAGCGCTCATCAACGTCGTGTAACAGTGTCTTTTTATATTTATTTGTTATAACATTATTCGGTGGAAGGTGGCCTCCACATTTGTGAATATTTTATTTCTTTTATTACATTTATTTGGTGGTCGATGATGGTGGAAAACTCTTTTATTATATTTATTTGGTGGTCGATTGTGGTGGAAAACAATCTCAGAAAAAGAAATCTCGTTTTCAGTTTCAAAGATTTTATAATCGAATTCTTAGTTTGTGTGATGCCAGGAGGATTTACCATTGTACGCGCTAAGTGATGACGTTGCGCACTCAGTTTAAGCTATGATAGTCTCACCCGACAGATTCGGCGGTTCTGTCACATTCTCGGCAAAAGTCGCGTCCAACAGGGCAACTGCTCAACTACCCTTCGTGAAGTTAAAGGATGAGATCGACGCTTCTTTGAGCGAACTTTAGTGGAACGCACATGCCTAAGAAAAGAGCTTTTGTTTCACCATAACACAAATGGTTGCAGAGGTATGTATTCACATATTTACATGAGATTTTCTTTCGTGACTTCCCGAATTGAGTGTTTATAGCAAGTTAGATGAAAAGAACACAACAATATCAGGTGTCAGGTGTAGTTGATTTTTGTCACAATAGTATATTAGGGGTTATACTATTGATTTTGCTATAGATTGTACCTAATCTTATAGTGTTGTTGAAAGAGAATTCAGAAGATACTTGAAATCATTATCAACATGGATTAAGATGTTGCCTTGTGATAAGGGAGTTATGAAGATAGAATATGATTTCTTTAGTAGCTAAGCGACTTCATGCACATAGGGGACTAATGGTTTGAGAGCATGGAAAAAAAGGATGCAGAAAATAAGGAATGAGAAACGAATGGGCTGAGGCTGTCGAGAGAAGAAATATGTGTGACAGACGAAGAGATTGGAGTATTTCTCAGTGGTAAAAGATTTAGACATAGTAGGATTCAGATGAGGATTTAGAGGATGTGTAAGAGGAGGATTTGACAGAGGAAGAGTCCCAATTATATGTTATAACTATAATCAGCCTGGGAGTTTGGCGCGAGACTATATGAATCCTTACACGACATGAACTTTTTATAGACAATTGGACCATGCGAGAAAAGACTATCCACAGTTGATTGCAAAGTGGAAAGAAAAGATGAACATGAATGTGTAGATGATAGATGCAGAGGAACATGACGAAAAAATTAATGTAGCAACAGTTACATGTAGAAGAGCAAGAGCAAGAGCTATTGTGATAAAAGAAGGAAAGCAGAACAAGGAGTAGGTAAGGAAAGAAAACGATCCCCCTCGATTGTTTGATCCTAGAAAGGAGAGGGACTATAGTTTTCCAGATATAAAATAGTATGTAGAAGAGAAATAATTAGCAAATGGCAGAGAAACAATGATATAACCAAAAAAATACCACAACAATACCAGAATAACACCAGAAAGAGAACTTTGATTGACGAGAGCAATATTCACTTTCCTCTTCGAGGGGGAAACCTTCAGCAGAGCAGAGTTCTATTACAATAATATCCAAGACAATATTTCTTATACCCTCTACTTCTATTTATACTAAATCTATCTATCCAAAAGAACAATCTAGAGGAAGAACAAGAGCTAATGTGATAAAAGAAGGAAAGTAGAACAAGGAGTACGCAAGGAAAGAAATAAATCCCCCTCGATTGTTTGATCCTAGAAAGGAGAGGGACTATAGTTTTCCAGATATAAAATAGTATGTAGAAGAGAAATAATTAGCAAATGGCAAAGAAACAATGATATAACCAAAAAAATACCACAACAATACCAGAATAACACCAAAAAGAGAACTTTGATTACCGAGAGAAATACTCACTTTCCTCTTCGAGGGGAAAACCTTTAGCAGAGCAGAGTTCTATTACAATAATATCCAAGACAATATTTCTCATACCCTCAACTTCTATTTATACTAAATCTATCTATCCAAAAGAACAATCTAGAGGAAGATCCTTCTAGAAGGGGAAGATTCTATTAGGTCTTCTTACATTTGAATTATTCTTTCTTATTGTCAGGCCTTATTAATATTGGCCTTTATTATATGGAATTATATTATCCCACCTACGTGAGGTTTTAGGGAGGTTAGGTCCCTAACACGGCCCCCCTTGAAGAACAACCTTGTCCCCAAGGCTCCATATGAGGGAATTCTTGTAGAATAATGGTCAACTCCCAGGTGGAATCTTCTAGAGGTGTTCCTTTACATTGAACTAACACTTCTTGGATGGTGAGATGATAGAAACGAATCTCTCTCTGGGCTAATACTACTTGCAGCTGCAACCATATGGAACCTTCTTCATCCAACTTCGGAGGACTAGTTTGAGTTTGGCATTTATTTCCAATCACCTTCTTTAAGAAGGAAACATTAAAAACATGATGGATCTTCGACTGAATAGGTAGAGCTAATTGATAGGCCATTGAGCCCACACACTTGAGCACTTGATAAGGACCATAAAATTTTGGCACAAGTTTTTGATAGTGGTGATCCTTTAGGGAAGTCTACTTATAAGGTTGTAGTCGAAGAAAAACATGCTCCCCTTCAACAAAATGGCGGTCGAAAGGACCTTGATCTGCTTGTTGCTTCATGTGATTCTGATCCATGACCAAATTGTCTTTGAGGACACGAAGAATAGCATCCTAGACTATAAGATTTGTTTCAAGCTCCTGAACCATCGAGACCCATGGAATATAGGAGATAATAGATGGGGGATTTTGGCCATAGACTTCTTTAAAAGAAGTCATGCGAGTAGTTTTATGGTAAGATGTGTTGTACCACCATTCAACTAGGGGTAACCATTGAGCCCACCGATTTTTCTGCTCATATGAAAAACACCTCAAATATGTTTCCAAAAACTTGTTGACAACTTTCGTCTGGCCATCCATTTGGGGATGATAGGCAGTGCTAATATGAAATTGGGTGCCTTGTATCTTGAACAACTCTTACCAAAAATTGCTCGTGAAAGTATATCTCTATCAGAGACAACAAAATTAGGCATGCCATGAAGCTTGAAGATATTATCCATGAAGAGTTGAACCAATGTGGCGGTTCTTAATGGGTGTTGAAGAGCACAAAAATGAGCATATTTGGAGAGACGATCGATGACCACCATGATGATTGAATTATTGTCCGATTTAGGTAACCCTACAATGAAGTCCATAGAAATATCTCACCAAATAGTAGGGGGAATCAGAAGTGGTTGGAGTGTGCCCAAAGCTTTGATATTTTCTCCCTTGTTGTGTTGACAGATCTCACATTCAGCCACAAAGGTGTGGACGTCATGTTTCATACCCTCCCATAAAAAAGAACGTTTGACCCTTTCATAGGCTTTGGTAAATACACATTTCCCTGTTGTGGGTGAGGCATGAATTTCAGAAAGCACTGGGGATTTAAGTTGGGATTGCTCGCATAAATACGAACGGCCTTTGTAGTGAAGCTCTTCATTATGCCAAGAGTACCCTGGAGAAATTGAAGAATTGTGTTGCAATTGGTGGAGTAGGATAGAAATTTTGGGGTGTTGCAACCATTCCTGATGAACAGATTGGAGCCAATCTGGTACAATGAAGGAGAGGGAGAAAAGGGACCCATCTTCTTCATATTTCTCGGAAAGAGTATCGACCACTACAATTTCCTTTCCCTTCTTGTAAATGATCTCACAATCATATCCAACTAGCTTGGTCACCCATTTTTGCTGCGTCGGTGATGAAATTCGTTGTTCCAGGAAATAATTGAGACTCTGATGATTAGTTTTGATTTGGAATCGTTGAACCAATAAGTAAGAGATCCACAACATGCAGAATAGCTAACATTTCCTTTTCATAAATGGATTGGCCAAAATGTCACTTTGAAAGTTGTTTTCTAGTGAAGGCCAAGGGCCTACCATCTTACATGAGGATGGCTCCAATTCCTTTCCCGAAAGCATCACATTCCAATACGAATGTATTTGTGAAGTCTGGGAGTGTTAAGACAAGGGTTGAGAACATAACATCTTTTAAGTCTTGGAAGGCATGATCCGCAACTGAATTCCAAGTGAAAGCATTATTTTTAAGGAGGGAAGTGAGAGGAGCTGCAATCTTTCCATAATTCTGAAATAACTTCCTATAATAGCTCGTTAAACCTAGAAATCCACGCAAGATATTAAGAGTTTTAGGGTGAGGCAAATCTTGCATAGCTTCAATTTTCTTAGGATCCACTTGGACACCATCCTTTCCAACAATATGACCCAGGTATTCCACTTATGAGGCACCAAAGGAGCATTTAGATTGTTTGAGGAAAAGTTTGTGCTTAGAGAGGAGATGAAGAACTTGATTCAGATGGGAGGGATGAGATGAACAATTTTTACATTTTTTACTAAGACAAAATGATAGAGAAAATGATGGAAGACATGATTCATAATACTTTGGAAAGTGGAAGGAGCATTACACAATCGAAAGGGAATTACCAAGAATTAATAATGACCCTCATGAGTGTGAAATGCCATCTTGGGAATGTCTTCGTCTTTCATGCGGATATGGTGGTAGCCATAACGTAGATCCAATTTTGGGAAGTATTGAGCACCACTCAATTCATCCAAGAGGTCATCAATGACAGGAATGGATAATTTGTCTTTGATTGTGAGTATGTTGAGGGCTCAAAAAGTAGGACACATGCACCAAATACCTTATTTATTAAGTACCATGACCACAGGGGAAGAATAGGGGTGAGTATTGGGATGGATAACACCGACTTAGAGTAATTCATGAACAATTTTCTCGATTTCATTCTTCTTGGAAAAGGGATGATGATAAGGATGAACATTGGGAGGAAGATTTTCCAGGATGAGAGGGATGGAATGATCATGGACACTAGGGGAAGGGGGAAGTTCTTTGGGGGTGGTAAAAATAACTAAAGTTTTCGATGAATCTATTAAAGGGTTTGCATACAATTGTTATGCAGAAGATAAATTTGCACGCAGAGTCAATGAAGATGGAGTTGATCAAAGTGACAGATGATAAGGAAACATTGCAGAGAGAATACAACACAATTATGATGGAGTGGGATGAGGCAGAACAAAGAGCAGGAAGATTGAAAATAATAGTGCATGAAGTGTACAACAATTTTCCAGAGATACCAACACAAGTAGATGCTCCATTATAAGAGAAAGTGTTGAATATTATTGAATCCATTTAGGTATTTCATGCGAAGATAGTATACTTAGAAGCACACACTATGCCAAGAACTCCACTGGAAGAAAGGGAGCAAAGGGAGAGAAAAAAAACAACAACAATGGAAACTATCAAGAATTTGGAGGAGGAGTGTGCCAAGTTGTATGAATAAAGCACACAAGTATGGACTCAACTAATAGAATATGTAGAGTTGCAAGGAACAGGGAAAAAGTTGTAGGTTGCACTCGAGCAGGCACAAAAGTTTAAAGAGATGATGAACACACTTCCACCAGCAGAAAAGATGGCTTCAATTGTGGATAATATGAATTTTTACTTACATATAAACAAAATAAGACCATAATAGAAAGATCGCCCACAAAATATTGAGACACTGGAGGAGGAAGCATTACGGGTAACACGGGAAATTGCAACTGTGCATGTCATAGAAATGCAAACAATGCAAGAGAGTGCAGAGAAGCTAAATACCCACATTACTGTAGAGATAGCAGAGGGAATTTTCGAGTAGGAAACAAACGTAAAGGAAAAGGTCATTCTAGTAAGAGAATCATTCTAGAAGTTTGTTGCGACGTGGAACAAGGCCTGAAGTGGCTTGGGCAAGCCACAAGTGAGTGTTGGGGGTCTGTTGGAGAAGGACATTTTGGGATTAGTTTTGGGAATTGTGCGACGAATAGACTAAGGCGCAGTGTGTGCGAAAGAAAAGAAAAAAGTTAGTTAGGCCTTTAGGTACTTTTTGTACATTTGGGATAAGCCCTAATGTAATGTAATTAGTAATTTTAAAGGTGGACGTGAGATGAAAAGGAGAGAATGAGCTAAGTGTGCATTGCATGTGCGAATAGAAAGGGAATTTTTGGGTAGAAATAAGATATTATGTATGAGCACAGTGCATAATTTTTGGAAGAGATCATGCTGAATAATAATATAAGAACCATGTCATTGTGGACGTAACCAATATTGGGTGAACAACGTTAAAATATGGTGTATCTTTGCTATGTTCTGATGTGTTTGATTACTGTTTTGTTTATTGTGTGCATTTAATGTAGGTTGGTTATTATCAATCTATGATATGTTGTTATGGTTTTGTGCACATAATGAATGGTATAGTGAATGAATGTTAAGTTTAACAGTTATAATGAATGCCTCACATTCCTCCATGACTGCAGAAACATGGTTCATGCAGTCCACATACATACCTTGGGTGAGACTTCACCTGCTTGAGAGTGATGTCGAAAGGGCTGATATCTTTAGGGTTTTGTTGGTGAATTAATGTTGAACCATGGGTCTTCCTAGTGCGCACAAAAAACATGTAACATATCAATTTTTATCTTATTGGATGAATTCTAATAATGTCTTTGGAAGAAAACCTTTAAAGTTGAAACTTAGTCTAAGAATGTACCTTTATGAAAAGATATATATGGCCAATGTAAGTTACCCATAGGAAATCCTCACTTATCGCCAACAAAAATAAGTCAATAGTGCTTAAAGGACCTTAAAAAATTGGTATCCTAGAAAGTAGTTATTGTGAACAAATTTTAAGTGTTACGCATGGTGTTAGTGTCATAGATGCTTGGCAGAAAATGATTGTTTACTAAGAGAATGTACTATATTTAGATAATGTTTCAATTTTTTTAGGAAATATTGAAAATAGGAATTTTAGTGCTTAAAAGACCTTAAAGAAATGATATCCTAGAAAATAGTCATTTATGAACAAATTTTAGGTGTTATAGATGGTATTTATATATAAAACAAACCATACTTAAATCACATTTAATGAATTTTAGAGGACGAATATAGATATAAATGACAACACACCTATGTTGGACCCACATGTAACAAGCTTAGACCATCTTTTGATACATTAGCATTAGATCCATTAACATTATACATGAAGGAAGTACATTTTTTTCTAGGTGTTATAGTTGATGTTTATATATTAAAACAAACCATATTGAATCACATTTAATGAATTTTAGAGCACCAACATGGATGTGAATTCCAACACACACGTATGTATTGGACCCACATGTAACAAGCCACATCACCTTTTGATCCATTCACATTATACATGAAAGACGTTTATTTTTTCTAGGTGATATAGATGGTGGTTAGATATTAAAACAAATCATACTAAATCACATTTAATGAGTTTTAGAGCAGCAATATGGATGTGCATCACAACAGATATTAAAAAAATTCATACTAAATCACATTTAATGAATTCAAGAGCACCAATATGGATGTGAATGACAACACACCCCAATGTGTGACCCACATGTAACAAGCTTGACCATCTTTTGATCCATAATGATTATACATATAAGGAAGTATATTTTGTCTAGATATAATTAGATATAATGATGAATATTTTTTCTAGATATAATGATGAGGAAAATGAAAAGGTTTGAATTTCACATGCATATGCATATGTAATCATTGCTTTTATGTAAATTCAAGGTAAATATAATGATCAGGAAATGATATGTAAATTCAAGGTAGATATAATGATGAGGAAAATGAAAAGGTTTCAATTGCACATGCATATATAGTCATTGTTTTTATATAAATTCAAGGTTGATTAGAGAAAATTAAAATCAAAATTATATGTGGATTATGTAAATAAAAAGTACAAGTTTTGTTCTATGAATATGAAATTTTAGATAAAATATAAAATAAAAATAATTAAAAGACAAGGGTGAGGAAGTTATTTTAGAAATACAAATCCACTTAAAAATGACTTATGACAAGTTGATATTATTTTATATTTTAAATTGTAATTTGGTGTTGAAACACATCATGGTTGTTATTTCTTTCTCCTTAAATGAAAACTAATTTTTATTTTATTTTTTTATTTACATTTGTTTTCTTTCTTTTCCTTTCACTTTCATATTAAATAAATATTTACAAATACTTAAATCAAAATCATTTTATTATTACTTTAAAATATTTAAATCACTCTGAAATATTATAGATATTAAATAAATATTTACAAATACTTAAATTCAAATCATTTTATTATTACTTTAAAATATTTAAATCACTCTGAAATATTATAGAGTATTTTCTATGTAATATTGTTAAGATGACCTCGGTCATAGGAGGCTTTTACTTTAAGAGTGAGTTTTTCATGTAATTTATATGTATATAGATTGATAAATTAATACACCAATATTCCATAATTTGAGGTTATAATAAAAATAATAATTTATTTTTAATGTCATAGTTAAGACACTAAATTGGTGTATAAAACTCCTTTTTTTTGTGGAGGGATCCTTTAGCCAGTGATTTGATTGCTAAAGTATAAGGAGGTATACGTACCCTACCTCCCTAGTGATTTGATCTCCAAGGAGGAAACATTATTCTTAACAATTAAACCCAATTATAAAATGCTATGAAAAAATGAATTAATATTCATGGCGTATAATAACATGATGAATTGATGAAGGCCTTCAAGCCACAAAGGACCACATTGCGACATCGGTTACAGTGAGACCCATTGAACCATAGAAGTTTTGGATTTTCTTTGTGTTAAAAAGGTCTTTGGAGCCTCACTGTAAAAATCATCTTCTTGCGAATGTGGGTAGCCATCACATCTCTTCTAAGACATAAGTTGCCAACATTCTAGTGAGTCTTTCACTCTGTATTTCTACAGTTTTGTACATTTTTCTCATTAATAGAAATTGTGTATTATTGTATGTTTGTGTTTATGGTTATATCTATGCTATATTATTGGATATCTAATATATCTCTGTACATTTCTTTATTAAATCTCCACTCTCATTTCATGCTAAAAATAATCCAGATCAAATTGGAAAGAGGATTTTGATAGGATGGAAATTCTACCTTATGATCCGCCGAAGGATATGAAGTTAATGAAGAGTTAGGAAAAGAATTGAATGAAAATGCAAGTGGATTAGAGTTCAAAATTATGCGTGAAGAAGAATGGAATTAGTTGGTGACGGGATATAAAATCATATGAGGGGTCAAAAGGGATAGGTTATTGTTTCCTGCACATTTGAGAGAGAAAAGAGCTAGAGAGAGCCAGTGTTCCAAAGAAATTTAATTTTGTTGTAGAGAGAGATGAGTGTTTTTTAGAGCACTATGATGCGACCGAAGACAGGGGAGGCCTCATCACAGGAGAAGAAATAATGCACCAAGAAGACATAGATACTTCTATTAAAGGAAACCATGGACGTGTCAGTGTTAGGGAAAAGCTAGGTTAACTTTTGCAAAGGATTATGTGCCACCCAGGTAGCTGACGATGAAGCAGGTTAAGCTACCAAAGGAACCAAAGTATGAACTTGTCAAACCAGAGATCCCACTGGGGGTAATCATTGAAGGAGATATGATGGTTGTGATAGGAAATATGAAGTATGAAGACCAAAACTTAGCAGATGTAAAGAAGTTTTCAGAGTTAGCAACAGACGAGTACATGCACAAAAATATCAGTCTGGATTCACAGGAAGTTATAGTAGAGCCATAGGAGTGGGAAGCAGGGATGGAGAAAACATGAATACTTAATCTATTAGAGATAACATATTTTGGAAGGAGCACAGAGATAAAAATTTACGTCAAGATGTTATTAATTTGCATCCATGGGTGGTTCTTGTTGTTAGATAGAGTAATTTCAATAGATACACAGTTGATTGGATGGATCACCAGACTACCATTAGCAAGGGAAGACCCATTTCCATTATTCACGAAAAAATATAAGGAGAAATCCTTGGAAGAGAAGATGAAAGATAAGTATGATACACATAGAGGAGTGATCGGTTTGGATGTTGCAAGTATTAATGACGATATTTTCATGTTCTCAATGAAGGTGTTGACCTCTAAGTTTTTGAGGAAATGTCACAAATATTAGGTACTTGTAGTTGTAGTGGAAGCAATTGAGAAGTGTGTCGTAGGAGTACAAATGAACTGGGCGACGTTCCTGGTAAACCAATTCCTGATGGATTTCATGGAGTCACAAGATAAAGGAACATAATTTCATTATGTGTGGCTATCAATATTAATTGCATTAGTGGCTTGGAGGGAGCTGAAAGACACTCAATTTATGGGAGTTGTGAAGAAACCATGTTTAGAAGCAAGATATTTGAACTTGTGGCATACTGCACATAAGGAAAGACATTTGGATAACACCAGTGATTTTTATGTTTACAAGGATCTAATACGACAGATCATTCATCATACATCGTGCATACTAGCGTAGGTAGTGGAAGCATAAAAGGATATTACACATTTTAAAGCAGGAAAACATCATATTTATATCCAAGCCAAGAGGGACCTATATTAGTAGTGGCTAACGAACAAATACAGGTTTATAATAAATGAGGTTGGATAAATTATAGAATATTAGGAGGATGAATGTAAAACCCCAGTACTAGAAATGGAGAAGCTAGAAACACAATCGTTAGAGAACGATATAGAAGAACAAGAAGAATAACATGAATTCCAAGGAAATGACACAAGAGACATATAGAAAATAGTAATGTTCCCCAGAAAGAAGAGGGAAGAATAAGATAAGGAGAAATCAATACACCAATGCAAGAAAAGGAAAGCATTCAAGGAAGTGGTCCCCTAGGCCCTAACAAAATACGACTTAGAGAAAATAGAATATCAAGTAAAGGAAGTGACAGATGAAGCATTTAAATGCATGATTCAGAAATAGGAGTAGATAAACACGTATGTACAGGAGAATATAGCTTCATTGCGTCATCTTCTGGAAGAAACCAAGATAACACCAGAGCCAATGACAATGGAAGAAAAGAAAGAGAGTACAATAAAGATTAGAGAAGCAAGAGCGGTGACCTCTCACCCATAAGAAGCATCAAGAGAGAGCAGGTTAATGATGTTACCAACAGGAGAATTAAAATTCCCGTTAAAAGAGATGCAGGAACAACAAAAATCATTAAGTCATATTGAATTAGTCTTTTTGCAGTTGTTGATGAATGTATTAAAGGGTTTGAACATAATTGTTACACAAGAGATAAATTTTCAAGAAAAGTCGGTGAAGATAGAGTTGACCAAAGTGACAGATGATAAGGAAACATTGTAGAGAGAATAAAACACATTTATGATGGAGTGGGATGAGGTAGAATAAAGAGTAAGAAGGTTGAAAAACAAAGTGCAGGAAGTGTACAACAATTTTCCAGAGATACCAGTAGAAGTAGATGTTCCATTAGAAGAGAAAGTGTCAAATATTATTGAATCCATTTAGGGATTTCATGTGAAGATAGTAGACTTAGAAGCATGCACTATGCCAAGCACTATACTGGAAGAAAGGGAGCAAAGGGAGAAAACAATGAAGACAACAATGGAATGTATCAAGAATTTGGAGGAGGAGTGTGCCAAGTTGTATGAAGAAAGCATGCAAGTATGGAATCAACTAATAGAAGATGTAGAGTTGCAAGCAATAGGGAAAAAGTTGCAGGTTGCATTGGAGGAGTAGAAAATTTTTAAAGATATGATGAACACTCTTCCTATAGTGAAAAATATAGCTACAATCATGGATAATAGGAAGTTTTACTTAAACATAAACAAAATAAGACCATAATAGAAATATCGCACAAAAAATATTGATACATTGCAGGAGGAAGACTTTTTGGTAACACAGTAAGTTGCAATTGTGCAAGGCATAGCAATGCAGACAATGCAAGAGAGTGCAGAGAAGTTGAAGACCCACATTATTGTAGAGATAGCGGAGGGAATTTTGCAGTAGGAAACAAATGTAAAGGAAAGGGTCTTCATAGTGAGAGAAGCATTCCAGAAGTTCGTTGTGATGTGGAACAAGTCCTGAAGTGGCTTGGGACAAGCCACAAGTGAGTTTTGGGGGTCTGTTGGAGAAGGACATTTTGGGACTAGTTTTTTGAATCACGAAGAAGCAATCATGTGCCAAATAGACTAAGGAGCATTGTGCATGGAATAAAAGAAGGAATTTAAGTAGGCCTTTCTGTGCTTTTTGTAATGGGATAAGCCCTAATGTAAATGTATACATATGTATGGGTTTTGGGTAGAAAGTAGTAATTTTGAAGGTGGACCTGAGCTGAAAAGGAGAGAATGAGTTACGTTTGCACTGTATGTGTGAACGAAAAGGGAATTTTGGGGTAGAAATGAGATATTATGTATGAGCACAGTGCACACCTTTTGTAAGAGATCGTGTTGAATAATAATATAAGAAGCATGTCATTGTGCTCGTAGCCAATATTGGGTCAACCACATTAAAATATGATGTATCTTTGTTATGGTATGGTGTGTTTGATTATTTTTTTGTTTATTGCGTGCATTTAATGTAGGTTGGTTAATCTGAATCTGTGATATGTTGTTATGGTTCTGTTCAAATAATTAATGGTATAATGAATGAATGTTAAGTTGAATGGTTAGAATTAATGCCTAACATTCCTCCATGACTGTGGAAACTTGGTTCCTGTAGTCCCCATAGATACCTTGGGTGAGACTTCACCTTCTTGCGAGTGATGTCGAAAGGGATGATATCTTTAGGATTTTGTTGCTGAATTAATGTTCAACCCCGGGTCTGCCTAGTGTGCGCCAAAAACATGTAACACATCAATTTTTATGTTATTGGAGGAATTATAATAATGTCTTTGGAAGAAAACCTTTAAAGTTGAAACTTAGTCTAAGAATGTACCTTTGTGAAAATATGTGGATGTCCAATGCAACTTACCCATAGGAAATCATCCCTTATTGCCAGCAAAAATAAGTCAACAGTGCTTAAAGGACCTTAAAAAAATAGTATCCTAGAAAATAGTTATTGGGAACAAATTTGAAGTGCTACATATGGTGTTAGTGTCGCATATGCTTGGCAGAAAATGATATTTTGATAAGAGAATGTACTATATTTAGATAATGTTGCAATTTTTTATAGGAAATACTCAACATAGGAATTTAAGTGCTTAGAAGACCTTAAAGAAATGATATCTTATAAAATAGCTATTTGTGAACAAATTTTAGGTACTATAGATGGTGTTTAGATATTAAAAAAACCATACGTAAATCACATTTAATGAATTTTAGAGGACCAATATGGATATGAATTACAACACACCTATGTTGGACCCAGTAACAATCCTAGACCATCTTTTGATCCATTAACATTATGGATGAATGACGTATATTTTTTTCTAAGTGCTATAGATGATGTTTTGATATTAAAGAAAACCATATTGAATCACATTTACTGAATTTTAGAAAACCAACATAGATGTGAATTCCAATACACACTTATATATTAGACCCACATGTAACAATCCTCATCACCTTTTGATTCATTCAGATTATACATGAAGGAAGTTTATTTTTTCTAGGTGCTATAGAAGGTGGTTAGATATTAAAACAAATCATACTACATAACATTTAATGAATTCTATAACACCAATATGGATGTGAATGGCAACACACCCCTATGTTCGACCCGCATGTAGCTTGACCATATTTTGATCCATTATCATTATACATAGAAGTTGATCCATTATCATTATACATAGAAGGAAGTATATTGCTTCTAGATATAATGATGAGGAAAATGAAAAGGTTTGAATTTCACATGTATATGTAGTCATTGATTTTATGGAAAATCAAGGTTGATTAGTGTAAATGAAAAGCAAACCACAAAATTAAGGTTGATTAGTGAAAATGAAAATGAAAATTATATATGAATTAAGTAAATAAAAAAAACAACTTTTGTTATATGAATATTAAATTTTAAATAAAATATAAAATAAAAATAATTAAAAGACAAGGGTGAGGAAGTTATTGTAGAAATACAAATCCACTTAAAAATGACTTATGGCAAGTTGATATTATTTTGTATTCTAAATTGTAATTTGGTGTTGAAAAACATCACGATTGTTATTTCTTCTCCTTGACTGCAAAATCATTTTTTTTTGTATTTTTATACAAAATCATATTTTTTTGTATTTCTTTAATTCAAAATATCATTTGATTATTTTTGAAGTTTTTCTTTATTATTTTCATTTTTTTTTTAAATTAATCAAAATTTAACCATGTTTCGATAGTTTATTATTGAGTATTTTTTTAATTATATATATATATATATATATATAACATTATTAGACTATATTTTTTATTTTTTAATGGTATTAAAAATTCAATGTAATATGTTTTTCATTACCTAATTATAAAACTTATCAAGTTTCAAGTATTGAAGCGATGACAGGCGTCGGTGATGGTGGGTGTAGGAGGTCGTCGGTGATGGTTTGGAGCAGGTGGATAGGTATTCCCCATATCCAGTGGTGGGGTGATCTAGATCGTGGCTGGGACTATTTTTTCGGGGCTGGAGCTTTTTTCACGGATCCGGTTGGAAGCTTCTTGGCGTACAGGGGTTCTGCGGGGTCGTGTTTTCCATTTTATGTTCTTCATCGGTTCGGAATGGCGTTGGTCTGGGATGCGGGCTCTGTGCCGGACACGGGCGTTGTGATGTGCGGTTCTGCGGCAGGGGACCCAGAACCCCCTGTCGGTATTCCATTGGGGTTCGGGGCGATGAATCCAACGGATATGGTAAATGCTCTGACATCTGGCATAGAGTCAGGGACTCCCACTTCGATTGCTTTGTCGTCTACAGGTGGATTGGCTTTTGAGTCGTCGGTGGATGCCTTGTCGGGGTTCGATCCTGGGCTGGACCCCGTTCCGGGTCTGTCGGAGGGTGACTTTGTTTGTATCGGTTTCGAGCCTGGGGCTCTCTTTGCTTACGATTGTCGGAGATTATTAATGAATCTGGTGCATTTTCGGAGCCTGCGGTGATTGTAGGCAAAATTTTTTGTGGGGTTTCTTCTTCGGGAAGGGTTTCTGGCTCCACTATTTCTCATCCACTTTGTTCGGGCTCTAGAGGAATTTCTCATGGGGGGGTCACGATCGACTGAAGGAAGTCGGGGTTGCAAAGCACTCGACGCTTAGAGGCTCCAAGTGTGCTCAGGATAGAACCGATTCGGATTGCTTGGTTTTTGGTGAGGATACTGATATGGATCGGGTGGTAGAGTTCTCGAAGCTGCTGGTTGTGATGGGTAGGATGCATGGGAAACAGTTGGGCACTGCATTCTCGCACTCTTGGGTGGAGAAATATTGGGGCTCTAATATCTCTTTCCCTCCCAGTATTCGGTTGTTAGCAAAGGGTTGGCTGTTAGCAAATGGTTGGTTTGCTTTTGTCTTCTCTGCCTCTACTGATGTTGTTTGGGTTCTTTCTAAAACTTGGAGTATGGCTAGCACTCCCATTGTTCTTTAGTGTTGGGCTCTAATTTTTTATGCAAAGCAAGAGAGGGCGGATGTGGTCCCTATTTGGGTTTGGTGATTGAGACTCCCTATGCAGTACCAGAACCCTGTTCGTTTCTCGGCGATTGGAAACAAATTGGGCAAATTTATTGAAGAAGATTTTTCCTTTGAAGAAATAGGCCTTATGTCTGTGGCCAGGATCTTAGTGAGGTTGGATCTTTGTCCGGGACTTCTCAAGGAGTTGAATATCGAGATGACTTCCGGTTCTTTTATTCATCTTTTGGATTATGAGGGCATTCCTTTCGGATGCCATAGATGTCATGTTTATGGGCATGGAGTTGCAGACTGCAAACTATCCTTCAAGGGTAAGGTGCGGGGATCCTTGGATGTTGGTGATGGATTTGGGTCAGGTCGCATAGTTTTAGGGTCTGGAGTCTTTGGGGGTGCTCATACAGTGGCTTCACAGACTCATGACATTGGCAGGGATAGTAGGCGACACTCTAATTCACCTGCAGGTCTTACTCCGGTCGTTTGAGAATTGGCTCACGCAAAGGTTCAAAAGTATTCATTGTTGGCTTGTCCAAGGTCTCTACTGGTGTTGGGTAAGAAACAGTTCTCTTTTCCTCTCGTTGCTTCATCTACTTATGAATTGTTTCTTCCGTTGGGAATTGTGGGATTGAATGTTTTTTCTTCGGTGGGTTTTTCCTCGCTCTTCCCCCAGCCTCGTCCTGAGACGACTTTTTTGTACTCTCTCTCTTGTTGGGGATCTTTATGCTCCTTCGATTAGTACCCCTTTATCCCCCTCGATTCAGGAGTCAGGGGAGATTTATGTGTTTGGGGCTCCCCTTATTTCGGTGTCTTTTGAGGATGGGGGATTGTTGGTTTCTTCCTCTATTGGTTTAGCCTTACCCTTGGAGACTGCTACCTCCTTTCCTTCATGTTCTTTCTCCGTTTGTGGGACTCCTTCCCACTCCGACAATCAGTTGTCTTCCGACACCCCGTCTTCTGAGGGGTCTAGGATTTTTTATTCTCTCTGCCACATGCTTGTGTTAACTGAGGTTTTCAGTAGTTGTTGTGCGGAGGATCCACTTGGGTAGGGTTTGGGGTCTCTCCCTCGGGCTCCGTCTTCGTCTCGGGGTCGGGGTAGGAGATCACATATTCTTCTAGCTCAAGACCGAGCCAATATTGATTAGGCATCAAGAAGGCAATCTTCCATAGAATAGGCACTTAAAGAAAAGCAACCCCAAGAGGTGGTATCTCTATGAAAATTCTCTCATTTAACTATAGGGGATTGGAGAGCCCGACAAAAAAATTATTCTTAAAGAGATTAGTTGTTGTTATCACTTTGGATGTTATCTTTTTACAGGAAACTATGGGGGTTAGTGAACTGGTGGTTGCGTCGTTGGAATCAACTTTGCCTGGATGGTCCTTTGCAGCGGTGGATGCAAAGGGTTGTTCTGGGGGACTTGCCACTGGGTGGCGTTTCAAGAGATGTAAATGTGAATGGATTTGGGGATTCGATTTGGGGATTGGCCTCAACATGTTTTCATATGAGTTGGGACGCTCCTTGACTCTTATTAATATCCATGGTCCATATGCTGATCAAAAACGATATTGGGACTCTCTGGCTAAGTGCTCTTGGTTTTCTGAACAAGAGGCTATTGTGGGTGGGGACTTAAATTTTTCCTTGGGAGCGACGGAGGTATGGGGTCCCCGATCTTCCCCAGACCCTTTTTTTGACTGCTTCACTCATTTTCTTGATATTCAT
Source organism: Picea engelmannii (assembly GCA_009831015.1). NCBI lineage: Eukaryota > Viridiplantae > Streptophyta > Pinopsida > Pinales > Pinaceae > Picea > Picea engelmannii. The sequence goes on along the minus strand of ML795048.1, from coordinate 273,884 downwards.
CAACTATTGGATTTAGAGCCTGTTAAATTATAACCGACATGGCATAATTTGTGTGTAGGAGATGCTTGGGTTGCAAAACGACTGGATCGTTTCCTTCTAAAGGAGGATCTAGTGGATACTTTGGGCCTTTCTCGACAATGGGTTGCTTGTAGTGGAGAATCGGATCACAACCCAATTGTTTTGGATTTGAACGGTAGGTTTTGTCGGACCCCCAACCCCTTCAATTTCTTTGAGGGTTGATTAAAGGATCCAAAGTATACATTTCTGCTAGACTTCCCTTGTGCGTCTATGATCTAGATGAAGGGTTGAAGTATCTTGGTTTTCAATTGAAACCAAATGACTACCAGAAGACCGATTGGAGGTGGCTAATTGCAAAACTTGAAAAAAGTCTTAAGTGTTAGAGTCATTGTTGGCTTTCTAGGGATGGGAGACTAGTTCTGGTTAAGGCGGTCTTAGAGGCTATTCTGGTATACTAGATATCTTTATCCTGGATACCAAAAGGAATTTTGGAGAAGATGCAAAAGATGTGCTTTTTGTATCTGTGGCAGGGAAACAAGGACAAAAACGTTTTACCCTGGGTTCATTGGGATTACATTTCTACACCAAAGGCCTTGGGTGGTTGGGGCTTAAATTTTTTTTTTTCTTTCTCCAAAGCTCTTACTGCAAAGTGATCCTGGTGATTGATTAATTCTTCTAGTCTCTGGACACGGGTAGTTCACCAAAAATATATTGCCCCTCTATGTATACTTGAATGGATTCGAACTACAAATAAATCATCGTCAGGAATTTCTATTATTTCGAAGGTTTTGATTAAGGCTTTTGATCTAGTGGGGAATGGACTGGTGTGGCGAGTGGGTTCTGGGAAATTGGTTCACCTTGGTTTGGATCCGTGGCATGGATGTCAGATCGACCATTTATTTCCACCAGGGATTCAACATAGATTGGCTCTGGGTGGTTTCTATTACCTTGCTCAAGTTGGGGATCCTCTACAATCAGATATGTGGCACCAAGGCTGGTTGTCGGGGCACAGGCTTGGCCTCCTGGAGGAGGATTTGATTCATTGGAATATATACACACAGGTTCTTTGTGATGCTTCCATTTGTTTGGTTGATAGAGATGATGAATTTATTTGGGATGGCGCCGAGGACAGAGAATATACTCCACGATCTGGTTATATAAAGTTATGTGTGGATCTCCATCAACAGGACGCCCTTTGGTGGTGGAGGAAGATATGGAAACAGTCTTGTCCGACGAAGGGAAAATTATTGGTTTGGTCGATTGTGGAAAATAAACTGCCTACCTGGGACAATTTACAAATGCGTCTTTTCTTTGGGTCAGGTAATTGTGCTCTTTGTAAATCTCATTTAGAATCAGTTGACCATATTTTTTTACATTGTTCTTTTGCCTGGGAGGTTTGGGATTTTTCCAGGGTTTTGTTTCCCTCCCTCTAGAGCTGGTAGGGAAATAATTTTGAATTAGCCCTTCAGGCTTGGCTGCGTGGTCGGGGTCAAGAGGATTATTGGGATTTCCCTTTTATTCTGTCTTGCGGGATTTGGATCACCTGAAATGGACAAATATTTCAGTAGGAGTACTTCTTGGCATAAAGGGTGGTTGTTAATTGCATTGGGATTTTCAATTCATTTTCGGGATCGGACAGGGGTGTTGTGGCAGAACCCAGGGTCTTTAGGGAGGTGGCTCCTGAAATTAGTATCCTGTGGGGATATTTTGATGGTGCTTCCTCATCTGATCAAACAAAGTGTGGCGGGGGTGGATGTATTTATTTCACAAACTCACATTTCTTTACCCTCAAAGAGGGGTTGGGGAATGACACAAATAACTACTCTGAACTTCTGTCTTTAAAACTTCTTTTGCTTTTCGCTGTGGAGCAGGGATGAAAAATATTGCAAGTTTTTGGTGATTCTTTAGTAGTCATCAATTGGACTAATGGGATACACAAATGTCAAGTCTCTTATTTGCTTCCATTGTTAGAGGATGTTTTTCGTATTAAAAGTTTATTTGAATCCATCTCTTTTTCTCATATATACAGGGAAAGGAACCAATTGGCAGATATGATTTCCAAAGAAGTCATGCAGTTAGTCTTCAGTCAATGGTATGTTGCAAAGCATAATTCAGCTGGAATCTAGGGATACCATAGACCATTTCATGACAGGCAGGATATTTGATGCTGGATAACAACTCTTTTTGCGAGGAAAATATTATATTTTGGCTCGGTCACAACTTGTTTTGTTATATTGATGGATTGTCCATTATAGTAGGGACTTAAATGATAGTGGTTATTTCAGCTGGATATTATTTTTTGTGAATGGTATTATTCACAGTTATGGGATTATGTATCATTGATGCTTGTTTTTGCATCCTTGGGGGCTAGAATTTTTTTGTTGGAGAATATGTACTTAGCTATATCAAAATAGCTAGTATATATCTCTTTATGTAAATTTGTTATGATATAATGAAATTATAAATTATAAAAACAATTTAAATTGAAAAATATAATGTATATTTTTACATTATTAGTATCTTATTAGTATCTTAGTATCTTATTAGTATCTTGATGAAATAAAATAGATGAGTGTGAGGATAATTCTTCATTAATTTTTAATAAATAGTTTGAAAATTTTACAAAGTTTAGATATTATGATTTTTAATTTGTAGTACATTTATTTACAATGAGATTTTCTGAAAATAAATTAGGGTGGATTTTAGAAACTGTGAAGGAAAAAAAACAAAACCTTAACTAAAATAAATAAATAAGTTAGCCATTAAATATTAATTCAAAAAACAATAATAATAATAAAATCAAAATTAATATAATAAAATAATTATTTGAGATAACCATTAATGAAAAAATAAGATTAAAAAAAGACTTTTAAAATTAATATAATAAAATAATTATTTACTTTTATTAATTGATTGAAAATCATTTAAAAAGAGATTTCCAAAATTAATATAAAAATATATATATTTATTTATTTTAAACAAAAATTAATAATAAAAAAATATGTTTAGTTATATTAAACAATTAATATTAAAAGAAGCTATTGACTAATATAACTTAATTATGTGAAATTAAAATAATAAGAAACAAACTAGGTAAATTAAAAGAAAAATTAGGATGAAGTTAAAAATAAGTAATGAAAAATTTAATAAATTAAAAAAGGAGAATGCAAATTTAGATAAGAATGAGAACTAAAGATTGACATTTATAAATTATAAATTAAATTTAATAATAGTGAAAAAATTAAAATATAAAAACATTATTTAATAATAATGTGTAAGAATAAAAAAAATATATATTATAAAATGTTTTATAAAAAATTAATAATTATAATATAAGATTAAACCAAAAAAAATCATGATAAAATGATGGTAAGTTATGAATAAATTTGTTTGGGGAAGAGGGTAAAGAAATGTCATATAGTTGAAGATGATGTAAGAAAATAAATTAGGATACTTTAAAGATAAATCTATGGACGATTCATAATAAAACTTTAATATGAAGAATTGAGTTTTAATATATAAATTTTGAAAATTAAAATAATTTTTTAAGTTTATTAATAATTTATATTTCAACATCAAATTTTAATACTCATCCAAAATACTTTTAACTTTTATAACATCCCAAGATACTTAATAACATTGTTCATTTTATTTTATATATAACTTTTAATATTAATAATATATACAAATTACATTACATTTTATTTAATAATAAAATAATATAAAAAATACTCATCCAATATGCTCTTATAAAATCACAAGATGCTTTTATAACATCCCCAAATAATTAATATCATTGTTCATTTTATTTTATATATAATTTTTAATATTAATAATATACACAAGTTACACTACATTTTATTTAATAATAAAGTAATATAAAAAATACTCATCCAATAACATTGTTCATTTTATTTTATATATAATTTTTAATATTAATAATATACACAAATTACACGACATTTTATTTAATAATAAAATAATATAAAAATACTCATCCAATATGTTCTTATAAGATCACAAGATACTTAGCAACATGGTTCAATTTATTTTCTATATAATTTTTAATATTAATAATATCCCTAAGTTACAAAATATTTTATTTAATAATAAAATAATGTAAAATGTTTCATAAATTATTGTATTTATAATTTAATTTATTTAATAATTAAATAAACTAAAATTAATTTTAATTTTAATTGATAATAATTATCATTTGATAAATTTAAAATTATTATTATTTAGATGAAATAAAAATTGTTTAAATAAAAATTTAAATAATCATTAAAAAATATTTTATGTTCACAATGAATGCATTGTATTTTCTATATTGATTACTAGAATATATAATATAAATATATTAAGTTTTAATTAGACATGGTCCAGGAATTGAAGAGGAAAAAATGATATTCTCGGATCAACCTACTTATCTCATATTTATCATAAACAAATAATTATTAAAAAAAAAATGATAAATATGGAAGATTATACGTCCTTTTACTTATAAAGGGTAGAGTAAGAAGTTTAATTAGATGTAGGAATATATATATATATATATATATATATATATATATATATTAAATATATTTAAATAATAATATTTAACATCCCCCATTTATTAGTTCCTTTTTAAAAAGGTTACAACTAAATTATCAATTTTTCCAGTTTTGAAATTATATGTAGTTTTTCTTCGTCCGGTGAGGGGAACTTTTTTGTAACTTTGGGAATGTTTTTTCTGCATTTCAGTTTAGCACTTGGACAGGTGAAACTAGGTGAGTCATTTTTTACTTTGATTTAATTTTAATTTAAAATATATTTATAATCTATTAACTTGTCAACATTATATATATATATATATATATATATATATATATATATATATATATATATATATTATTAAGTTTCATAAGTAAAAGTTGATTTGAGATATAATAATTAATATCATTATTATCAATTTAAAAATTTATTTTCCATTTTTAAAGTCAAACCAAAATAATAATTGTTACATTTTTTCTCTTCCTTTCAATATGAGCACTCAACCACTTATTCCAAAAAACTCAGCCTAAGAGGGCCAGGCCCCCAAAGATCACCCTAGAGATCCTAGATCCTTTACGATTATATGGAATCATTAGAAAAAAAAAGAGAAGAGAGAGATGCCAAAAGCCAAATAGAGTTAGAATCATTACAAAAAATGAGTGAAGAAAGAGACCTAAAACTCCAAATAGAGCTAGAGGCAACAGTTGATAAAAAAAATTAGACTCTTCAAATATACCATTCAAACTCAAATAGAGGATAGATTCTTACCATTCAAGAGAAGAGACAGATGCCAAAAGCCAAATAGAGTTAGAATCATTAGAAAAAATGAGTGAAGAAAGAAACCTAAAACTCCAAATAGAGCTAGAGGTAATGATTGATAAAAAAATTAGACTCTTCAAATATACCATTCAAACTCAAATAGAGGATAGATTCTTACGATTTAAGAGTGAATTGCAAACAATGAAGGATATGATTCAAGAAATGGAAAAACATAACAATCAACCCAAGAAGGAGAGTTTGAAGAAAATCACAACTTGAGAGATATAATTAAAGTGCTAGAAGAAAAAATAACCAACAATTTGACCCTCAGTAATCTGGAAAACAATTTGAATATCAAACCCATCAAAGAGGAAATGAATAAGCTAATCGAATTGGACCATGAGCATAACAAAAGAGCCTTGAACCTCATAATTTTTTGTATAAAAGAACAACAAGAGGAGGATATGGTAGAAATAGTAATATAAAAATTAAATAATAAATCACAAATTGATACAACTTACCTCATATAAGCAAAGAGGCTATGAAAAATAATTGATCGCAAAGATAGGTTGATTTGTGTCAAAGTAAGTTGTAATGACCATAAAAATATCATACTGAGTAAATCTTCAACCTTAAAAGGGTCAAGAGAGACCAAGCTGAATTAAGGAAGGAAGTTCAAAATGTAAAACAAGCCAAGAAAGAAGGGAAATGGGCAATAATTAGAAATTGAAAAGCTATAGTTAGAGATAGATACTTTAAGGATAATAATAAATAGGAATTTGGGACACTCAGGATCCTTTTTTGAAACTGTTGTGGCTTTCCATGGCGCAAAGGTCCTATGATAAGTTGGATCTTGAGTGATATTGATATTATTCATCTAGTTGTAACTTGGGAGCATGACAAGTGTAAGGTCCGTAGCATACAAAGATTTGTCTTGTGGTTGGCGTGGAACAAAAAATCTCACCGTAGAGGGAGAGGAGGAATAGCTTGTTATATCATAAAGAGCATTTCTCCTCACGTTCAACTTCATAATATCAACCCTCTCAATCGGTACATTTGGATATAAATTTCAGACACCAATCTTAAGAAGATGTATATAGAAATTTTCTATTTTACACCTATTAATTCTATTTTTTATAAGAAAAAAAATCTAAATAACAATTGTCCCTATAATAATTTAGAACAAGATATTTATAGTTTGAAAAATGAATTTAGTATCCTCCTACTATGAGACTTTAATGGTAAGACCACAATTAAACAAGCTACTCTTTTAAGTATTGATTCCAACTACAATTCTTTATGGCTAGATGAGGACCTTGTTTTATCTAATAGCTACAAAAGAAGCTCTACAGACCTAATTGAGAATTTGTTTGGTATTGAGTTGGTCAAGCTCTATAGCTCTCAAGACCTAATAATTTGTAATGGAGTAATGAAGTAGCCAACCTCCAACCAGATGACTTGTATTCACGGGTTAGGTAATAGTGTCTTAGATTATGTGATATCTGATATCCTTGTTTCGAACCAAATAAAAACTTTTGACATTTTAAATGACCATGAGCCCGACTCTCATCATAAACCTTTAATCCTAACTCTAAACGTTTCCATGCACAAGAGCGCCATTGAAAAGAATTCTAATAATCAAATAAGTTTGATCTTTGATAAGGTAAAGTTGACATTTTCTTAAAGGATTTAAATAGTAAATTAAATATCCCAACTTATAAGGACAACATTGAAGAACTCTATCATAATTTTACAACTACCCTTTCAACTTCTATTAACAAGTTATCATTCAAGGTGTCTTATAAAAAGAATAATATAATGATCAACCCTTGGTATGATAAAGAACGTAAAATTGCTAGGAAATCCATTAGGGATGTTTCTGTTGAGTCTTTAAAACTCAATAAGATCCATACATACAAATCCCTAATTAAAAGGAAAAAAATGTATTATATCAATAAAAGGAAAGAGTAACTTTCACAACTATATAAGTTGGATCCTAAGAAGTTCTGGAGCCAATTTCTAAACCGCAATACTAAAGAAAATAATAGGATTCCCTTAAGGGATTGTAATTCCCACCTTAAAAGTATTTACGAGTTCCCTAATGCCATGGACACCATTCCTATTGTCCCTACAAAGGATGAAGTTTTTTCTTTATATGACATAGATTTTGGGGTTAAGCGACTTGCAAATGGGAAAGCTAAGGACATTGAAGGCTACCAAGTTGAAATTTTTAAAATCGGAGGGCCTAACCTTATCCCTCACATACACAATCTCTTCAACTTAGAAGTCAAGCAGGGCTTCCCTAAACCTTGGACGCAAAGCCTCATTGTTCCTATTTTTAAAAATGGGGATAGAAACATTCCCTCTAATTACAAGACCATTATGATTAGCCCGATTTTAGCCAAGCTTTATGGAATTATTTTGGAAAATAAGGTTAGCCTTTGGATAGAAATTCATGGTAAAAGAGATAAAGGCTAGGCCAGGTTTAGAAGATATCATTCAATTGTGGACCATTTTGTTACCTTTAGGATCACTGAAGAGGAGTTTCGTAATACTAGAACCAATCTTTTTTGTTGTTTTTTTAACTTTAGAAAATATTTTGACATGGTTCCTAGGAAAAACCTTTGGAATAGGTTGGAAGAGACAAAAGTGTCTCTCAAGTTGAGGGGTGATGCAATAATGATGTATGAGAACATTATTGCTAATTTTAAAAACACTAAGGGTTGGTCAAAAGAGATTATCTGCAATATTGGAGTAAAACAAGGTTGTCCCTTGTTGGAATATTGGTTGTTGTCATTGATGTCAACCCTAGTCATGGGTTTTGGACTGCAAGATTGATGAAGGTATTTGGACATGAAGGACAATGCACATGCATATACAAAACTCATGGATGGATAGTATACATAATGTTGTTTTCGGTGGTATGTGGAACATCACGTGGATCCTCATGGTCGAGGAGAAATGAATTCTTGAAGATGACAATGTGAATTGAAGAAGGAAGTACATGTAGGCCCTGAAGATAATTAAAGAAAAGAATTACAAAATAAGAAATTGTCAGGTCGGCCCTAATGTTAAAATAAAGTGACATAAATGGTATAAATAAATATCATTATACATTCATTTGATACACAAGTCGAATTTCAGAGGAAATCAAAAGTAAAGAAGGCCGGATTTCAACGGAGGATGAAGTCTTTTGGTGATGTGTTCTAAGGTATGTTATTTTCATGTCATCTTACCATTTTTGTTATAACTATTTTTCTAGAACGATTCAGATGGTGAAATTGCTATGGTATTGCGAAGACATATCAAGGTACCTGTGGTAAAAGTTTCATCTCTTGATTCTCTATAATTATGGAGATGCACTTTGTGGAAGATAAGGTTTTTGACTAGTCCTGAAGCTAGTCAATAAACAGGTGTTCCGGGTAAAATAGTCATAAATTCTTCATCGAGAATCCAAATGACATGGGACAAATTACATTGAAAATAGTACGGACTTTATTTTATTGTGTGTGAGTTTCAGAATCTGATGTTAAATATTGAGCGTGGGGCATTCTGTACAAGTTTGGTCTCCTGAATAAACCAAAATTGAACAAGGTTTACCATTCTCTCTATAACTTCTTTTTGGGGAGGATTCAAGGAGTGAAACTTGGAGAAGTTTCAGAGAATAAAATGAATAATATTATCTACAAGATCAGATTATTCCAAGAATTGAATAATTGTAGAAATTGAAGAAGTCTCAGGAAGCATTATCAGGCTTTATGTGATGGTTGGTTGATGGTGATGATTTAATGTGAAGTTTTATTATCTCTCATATATTCTTGGGTGAAAGGAAGGGGAAAGTATGGAGAGTTCAAATCTCTCTTGATATTGGAGGATTGTATCTTCCTCTTGGATTTTTATCCCTCCCTTTACACTTGGAAGTTGTAGCTACCTTTGGAAGTCATTACTTCCCTTGAACAATAACTATTGATTATTTCTCATATATTTTGCATGGTGTATTGTGGTGTATTAGTGTCACTCTTATACTATTGTTCATTTCTCATTGGATATAATTGAATTGTTTAAGTATAATTTGAAAAAGGTTTTAAATTGTACTTGATACTGATTCACCCCCCTCTTAGTATCAACAATTGGTATCAGAGCAGGTTTCCTTCATAACAGTTTAACCACTGGAAGGAAAATCCTGAGCAGAGATGGATGACCATGAGCACATTTCAAATGGGATTCAAAAATTTGATGGAATAAATCATGCATACTGGAGTGATAGAGTGAAAACTTACCTAACAGTTTTGGGAGTAGACATTTGGTACTCAGTTGTAAATGGCTATGTAATCCCAAATAATGCTCTAACCGATCCAAATGAGAAGAAGCTTATGAGTTGTAATTCAAAAGCCAGACATGTTATTCTAGCAGCATTGGCACCAACCATTGCTAGCAAAGTGATGGGCTATAGCACTGATAAGGATGTATGGGACAAACTTAAGGGCATCTACGAAGGCGATCCAAAAGTTAAGCAGTTCAAGATTCAACGACATAGAGCATAGTTTGAAAATTTGAAGATGAATGCAAAGGAAGATATTGCAACCTATTTTCTTAGATTTGATGAATTTGTTAATGCTATCAAAGGATTAGGTGAAGATATCGATGAATCCTTGGTTGTACAAAAAGTGTTGAGATCACTTCTCTTGAAATATGATGCTAAGGTCTCCGCCATTGAAGAAACTAGGGACTTGACCAAAATGACAATGGATGAATTACATGGGTCTCTTATAGAATATGAAATGAGAATAGGTATAGAAAGTGACCAGCCAAACAATGAAGTAGCCTTTAAATCCATAAAGAAGACAAAAGACAAGGATAACGACCTTGATGAAGAAATAGCAAATTTCGTAAGAAGGTTCTAGAAGGGAAGTGGAAGATACAAAGGCAAGTCTCCTCTCAAATACTTTAACTATGGTAGAATATGACCTTCTACTATAAAAAGAGAAGTCTCAACAATAAAAAGAGCCTCTACTCCAAGGATGATGACATCTCCTCGGATGAGAGTGATGAAGAAGATAATGATGGAGGAGAAGTCCTCTTCATAGCCCAAGAAACCCAAGATGATGATCACAAGAATTCTAAAGAAGAAGAAATCATTTGTGAAGAAGATTCAGATGAAGAAACCAACCTTGATTCCTTTTGGGGATACAAAGACAATGCAGAGAGTGAACAAGAAGATGAGAATCTTGAAAAGTTGAAGTATGTTGAAACTGAAAATATAAACCTTAGAAACACAAACATATTACTAAAACGTGAATTGAGTAGTTGTGAAGAAGAGAATTACAAGCTTAAAAAGACCATTAATAGCTTGAAGAAACAATTAGAAGATGATGAGAAACTGAAAGCAGAATTGGATCACACAAAATGGGAGCTCCTATTGACAACAAAAAAGTTGAAGAAGTTTGAAAAAAGAACTAAAAAATTAGATGAGATCCTTAGCAGTCAAAGATCTCCAAACGACAAGACATGACTAGGATACAATGACAGTTTGAAAACAACAAAACAAGAAAAGGAAGGTGAAAATGATGAAACCAACATTCCAGAAAAAGTTGAACAATAAGATAGAAGACTAGAATTCAGAAGGAATGAGACATCAAGAAGATTCACTCCCATCAGGTATGAAAGAAATCATTATGAAGGAAACTACAGAAGAATAGATCGTGAACCCAGATGGACCACACCACAAAAAATATCACTTACGCCCATCTATCAAAATTTATTTCTTGGACATTGTTATACTTGTGGAAATTTTGGACACAAGGCAATCGATTGTAGAATCAATGAAAGGAATAACTATGCAAGCTACATGAATGGTGAAAATACTAGATATGGAAATGTTCGTAGACCTGTTAATAGAAATTATAATCCATTTGACCCATTAATGGATCAAAATATTATATGTTACAAGTACAATAATCTTGGTCACAAAGAATGATATTGCAAAGAGATGAAGGAAGACAATCGTATGCCAAAAGTCTGCATACCAACTACAACATGGAAAAGGAAAGAAATTCCACACAATGAAAATTGTCGAATAGCATTGGTCACTAAATAATGAAAAGAAGAAGATGAATGGTTCATAGACAGTGGGTGCTCATCTCATATGACCGGAGATCAGAGAAAATTTGTCAGCTTGAAGAAAAAGGGTGTAAATGTTGCATTTGGAGATGACTCATCTACCAAAATACTTGGAACAGAAACTATAAAGCTTGGAAGTGAAAATGTAAAAGCAAGAAAAGTCCTATTGGTTGAATACTTGAAGCATAATCTACTCATTGTTAGTAAAATGTGTGATCAAGGATACACTCTTACGTTTGACTCCCGAAAATGTAAAATCGGAGAAAATAACTCAAGAAGATTAGTTGCAACTGCAACAAGAAGACCGAACAACATATACATCCTAGGCATGAAGAAGAGAGAGAATATAGAAGCCACAGAAAATGATTCCAAGGAAGAAAAAATCCCAAAGACCAAAAATAAGGATGAAGTATTATTGAGTGCCACATGTTCAGGGGGAGCAGCCCCAAAGAAGAGAGTTGTCTTTTGCCATTAAACTCAGGGGGAGAAACCCTACCCTTTGCCATTCATGTCAAAGGGGAAAGAAATTGGGATCATGATGATAGGGGGAGCATGAGTGTTGCCATCAATGACAAAGGGGGAGATTGTTGGAATATTGGTTGTTGTCATTGATGTCAACCCTAGTCATGGGTTTTGGACCGCAAGATTGATGAAGGTATTTGGACATGAAGGACAATGCACATGCATATACAACACCCATGGATGGATAATATACATCATGTTGTTTTCGTTGATATGTGGCACGCCACGTGGATCCTCATGGTTGAGGAGAAATGAATTTTTAAAGATGACAAAGTGAATTGAAGAAGGAAGTACATGTAGGCCCTGAAGGTAATTAAAGAAAAGAATTACAAAATAAGAAAGTGTCAGGTCGGCCCTAATATTAAAAGGAAGTGACATAAATGGTATAAATAAATATCATTATACATTAATTTGATACACAACTCGAATATCAGAGGAAATCAGAAGTAAAGAAGGCTGGATTACAAGGGAGGATGAAGTCTTTTGGTGATGTGTTCTAAGGTATGTTATTTTTCAGGTCTTCTTACCATTTTTGCTATAACATTTTTTCTAGAACAATTCAGATGGTGAAATTGCTATGGTATTGACAAGACATATCAAGGTACCTGTGGTAAAAGTTTCATCTCTTTATTCTCTATAATTATGGAGATACACTCTATGGAAGTTAGGGTTTTTGACCAATCCTGAAGCTAGTCAATAAAAAGGTGTTCCAGGTAAAACAATCCTAATGTCTTCATAGAGAATCCAAATGATGTGGGATAAATTGCATTAGAAATAGTACAGACTGTAGTTTCTTGTGTGCGAGTTTCTGAATCTGATGTTAAATATTGAGCGCGGGGCATTCTGTATAAGTTCAGTCTCCTGAATAAACCAGAATTGAACAAGGTTTACCATTCTCTCTATAACTTCTTTTTGGGGAGGATTCAAGGAATGAAACTTGGAGAAGTTTCAGAGAATAAACTGAATAATATTATATATAGGATCTGAGTATTCCAAGAATTGAATAATTGTATAAATTGAAGAAGTCTTAGGAATCATTATCAGGTTCTATGTGATGGTTGGTTGATGGTGATGATTTAATGTGAAGTTTTATTATCTCTCGTATATTATTAGGTGGAAGGAGGGGGCAATGGAGAGTTCAAATCTCTCTTGATATTGGAGGATTGTATCTTCGTCTTGGAGGTTTATCCCTCCCTTTACACTTGGAAGATGTAGCTACCTTTAGAAGTCATTACTTCCCTTGAACAATAACTATTGATTTTTTCTCATATATTGTGCATGGTGTATTGTGGTGTATTAGTGTAACTCTTATACTATTGTTCATTGCTCATTGGATATAATTGAATGGTTTAAGTATAAGTTGAAAAAGGTTTTAAATTGTACTTGATACTAATTCACCCCCCTCTTAGTATCAAAATCCCTTGTCCCCTACCATTTCTGGCATATAGTCATCAGTCTTCTTCTTTATGTCAATGATATTCTTCTTATGGAAAGGAGTCCCCATGATCTTGAAAACCAACTAATAATCGTCAAGGATTTTTTCTCCAATATGGGTATGAGTGTTAATACTGATAAGACTAAAGTCATGATTATTAAATCCAATAATATCACTTATGATACCTTTGTATATGAAAGAAACAACTTGGATGAAGTGACTTCATACAAATATCTTGGAATTGATATTCACCACAAGCTGAACTGGAATTATAGCATTGAGAAAAGGATTATTGCGGGATGGAAAGCTTATTATGGGATTGAAAACAATTGTAAACCAATTGATCTTTGGATTTGTGATAAGAAGAAACTCCTCTTTGAGAATCTTATTACACTCGATATTCTTTATGGATGTGAAGTTTGGGGTTGTAGTATCTCTCGTTAATCCTGGAGAAAGATAGAGAAAATACAAAAGAATTTTATAACCTATAATCTCAAAATTAAAGGAAATATGTCGTATCCCATCCTTATCTTATAAACAAGCCTCTCCCCCAATGAGAGAATGTCTATGACTAGATACCTAATGTATAAGAACAAGTTAAAAAACATGGAAGACAACAGGCTTCCTAAAATTTCTTCAAAATCAAGTCGTTACCACCATCGGCTCAAGCAAGGATGACATAAAGATGCCCGGTCTTGGATAAACTATTGGGGAATCATGGAAGACACCATTTTTCAAAATAAAGATACTATTAAAAAAATAGTGAAATCAAAATTTAAGGAGAAAATGTGTTGTGATAAAGAGTTAGAGGAAAAAAGAAAATTAAGGTATTATTGTTGGTTGTGGAGCCTGATTATCTTCATGATTCAGACGTCTTTTTTTTAAGCCATGTTTATACCCCATGAAGATTGTACACCACGAAATATTGTACACTCCTCCATGCGGGTGGGAGGTTGTAGGGGCGGATTTCCCCCAAGGATGATTTTAACAATGGAAATTTATTTTAAAATGTAGAAACCTCGACGAATATTACTAATCTTTCATATGCCAACTATAAATTATTGGCGATATTTTTGTAAAAATATTCAAATTTCTAAGGATTTTATATAGTTTTTATAAATTTTTGGCGATTTTTGAGGTAAAATAATTTTATCCTATAGAATTTGGGCGAATCGTTTTTAAAATAGCGAATATCGTTTTTGGAAAAACCATGGAAAATTAGCCCATGAGCGAAATTTATCCCCTATAATCATCTATGATTTCCCCCCTGAGGGGTCCGGGGGGCTCATCCTGTCAGCTAAGGGATCTAGGGGAAAGCGAGCCCCCGAAGGAAAAAATGCCTTATAAATGTATATTGTAATTTCATAGTAAATATGGACCATTCATTATAAGGTCACAAATATGATGGTAGAAGCTATGCTAGGGATTGTTTCCATAGAAGGAAACCCTCTTTTATGAGGGAATTATATTGCGACTGTGTATCATTGTGAATATTGTATTCCCAGAGAAGAGACTGTGAGAGAAAGAAGAGGAAGTTATAGAGGGTGTGTTGTAGGTTGTATCCCTTCATTTGTTGGATAATAATAAAGGAAGGACCAGACAATTAATGTAGTGGATTTAGCCCACACTGGGTGAACCACATATATCTGTGTCTCTATTGTATTGTGTATCTTTTGTGTTTTATTTCCGCATTTTATTTTATTTTATTGCTCCTCGATCTTGTTTTTCTAACAACTCGTTGTTGACGATTAAAATCGTCAACGAAGTTTACCCCGCAAAGTGTTGCTAAAGCCTATTATTA
Source organism: Picea engelmannii (assembly GCA_009831015.1). NCBI lineage: Eukaryota > Viridiplantae > Streptophyta > Pinopsida > Pinales > Pinaceae > Picea > Picea engelmannii. Next base: position 258,693 of record ML795048.1, on the reverse strand, counting down.
TAATAACTAAATAATACTAGTAGGTGGGACCCCCTTGTATCATTGAAGATCAGATCTGTTCACATTTGATGTTTGTGAAGAAGTGCGACATGGCTTACATGGTTGATTAGATATTTTGTTATTGTCTATGGTTTGAGCTTATGAAGTGTTGGTTCCTTATGTTACTACAACCTATGTTATTCATTGATATCATTGTTATTTGTTCTTATCGCACCTGCACAACAAACATGTGAGTGAAAATACATGAAAGGAAGTTTGGAGAAAGGCAAAAATACTATAACAAATACAAAAGAAAAGGGATCTAGTTCTGCAATTTTACTATACCACATACAAACAATTAAAAAGAAATAAGAAACAATGCAACAATTGCAAAGGGGATAATTTAAACTATCCTATATACTATACTACATGCATGAAGGACTTAATGATGATGGTTGAATCCTAGCTAGCAAGTGATGGTTATACGATTTAATTGAGTTATATTGAAAATATTAATATAGTATATTTGGATGGACAGGATATGGGTGGTGCATTTTGACAAGGTAATAAGCACTAATGGTTATGAAATTTAACTATGTTATATGGTACATAGTTTTTTTGTGTATGGAATAACTTAAAGGATATGATGGTTGCTCTATTGGCTTTTAATGAGGTGATGGTTTTGATACATGTTCTGATTAATGGTGTTAGTGAAGAACTTGTTGGAATGTATTGATGAATTAATGAAATGTGGGTGGAGGCGACGTGCATTTAGTGCATGTCACCTTTACTCCTTCTGTTAGCCTCCACCCTAGTCGGGATATTGTTCAACCTTGCTATTGTGGTTATGCTCTGATTTGTTAGTAGAGAGGAACTGGTTGCCCAACTAGCGTTTTAAAGAATTCGATTACATGTATGACTTTTTTGGCCATTCATGAGTCTGCTCTGGTTATGAAATTATTACTGGCTCAGGTGTATTAGTTTGTGCTTTCCTGAAATGTTACAACTATGTAAAAAATTGTTATTTGGAATAAAGAGTCGATGGTTCTTTCTGCAATAATCTTGAATTCATAGAAGTTGTTGGTCATCCTGGGTGTTAGTAACCACATGGATTCTCTATTATCTTGGTTGGTTTAGTTGGAGGGTGTTTTTGGTCTTGGTTGGATGGTTTTCCTCATGCATTCGCATCAATACCTCAAGTCTTTGGCTTTTATGGGTTTAATAGTTGGAGGCATTTTTGCATCATTGTATTTTGTTCACTTGCGAATTGGTTGATTTCACCACTAAGGGTCACGAAATGTGTTTCTTGTTCTTAGTTGGCCTTGTCTTTACCTCACTGTTGTGGTTGTTTGATCCAAGAGCATGAGGGTTATACCCTGCGTGTGTTAAATAACATTGCCCGACTGAATTAGAGCCTCACCTTCTGTTATGGCCCCCTATCATGGATTTGTTACCTATCCCCGAATGAGTCATGGTTCTCTCTATGTATGCACCATTGGCCTCAAAGGTTCCACCATTACAAGGAGTTGGCTCTATTCTCCCTATGTTGGCTACAGAATGAACACTTGGCTCTCCAATCTGGAAATTGATAGATAATATTGTCGGGCCTGTCAAATTTACTATGGGTTATCGTGGATCGAATGTATTGTCTATTAATTTGAATACATACTCGCCCAGTTTCTCATATGACAGTCATGTTGGTTTGGCATCTAGTTACTGCCTCTGTCATAACAATGGTAAACTCTGCATTGTTATTTGCACAACTCAAATTACACAGTCATTCTCCTTATGTTTAATAACTCAGTTTTATTTAATGGAAAGGGCCACTTCCCCAATTCAAATTGATGCATGGGTATGCGTGGTTGCCACAACTTGTTAGGTCTATTAATTTTTACGACAGTGCTAAATTGGTTGTTGGATACACAGTCACTGGTATTTTTGCACTAAGGATTATTTGGATGTTAGATGGCGTTGGTTACAATTGCTTGATGTTTCTCAAGCATACCGCGTTGTGTGTGTGGTGTTTCTACACATTGAAATAATGGTCATTGTAACCGTTAGTTTCTTTTGGGGCCAAATGGTTATTGCAACTAGGAAGAATGCATGAACTACATCCACTACATGCTTATGATTTTCTGATTATATAAGCTGAGTTGTACACAACATAGTTGATTACAGTTTGACTAAATCGAAGCAATATTTTATTAGAATGATGGCTAAACATGATGGGTTGAGTTATTATTGTGACTATGTGTTTGGTTTTGTAACCTGAAAATGTTGCATCGTGTTTTTTTGGTGGTTGCACACTGTGTATTATATGGATAGCTTGGGTTTCACACTCAGGGGTCCCCAAAAAGTTTTAAGCATGTTTTTTGTTGTAGTCTGATCATTTGTTGAGATAGGCATGTTGTTTATACCTCATCGTGTTGGATGGATGGCCCATATTTTTAGAGTCACGTTGAATTGGGCTTGTACAGTGACAGAGTTACACTTTCATGATTTAGTTATTCTGTGGATAGCTTGTGTTGGAATGGTGGTTGTTGTCTGTCTGTTTAAATGTCAATTCAGGTTTTGTAATTTAATCTGGATTATTGAGTTGACTGCCCCTATATATGTTTAATGAATATCATTGCATTTAAATGACAGGCGCGATTGCAGTGATAGTGTGAATTCATTGATTTTGGAAACATGTCTTTGAGTGTAATTGTTGATTGAAGTAATGTATGGGCAGTGGGTGATTTTGATGGTAAATAGAGTGGGAATGGTTACTGTTTGAAAATTGTTATAAGATGTAAAGTATATAAATGAAAGGAACAGAACCCCTTTACAAATTGTGTGGAATGTATACTGTCTTGTGAGGCAATTGTGTTGGATATTTGATTATGAGTAGTGAAATAGTTAAATACACAGTAATTGTTATTTGGTCACAATGATTGTTGGTTGGTGCATCTCTTCTCACAGAATGTTTTATGGATCACTTAATTAATTTAATGAGAAATAATCGTTCTTCTTCCCTTCCATTATTTTATTTTCCTCTAATGACAAATCCCACCACCTTCCCATATTCATTTTTTCACTCCCTGTTCAGAGATTGATTACAGTCAAGCGAATTTCGATGTTAAAGCAGTTGTAAGTGGCAGTGTCTTGTGTGGATTTCAGTGATGTTTTGTTGGTTTTCTTTACAGTTAATTGTTGTTGTCATTGAGTAATAACCATGTTATTTCCCCCCTCATTGTATCATTTTTTGCTCTATACAATCCCCTCGCATATCCGAGAACCTGTTTCACCCCCTTCTCATTGATAAACAATAAAACAATTTGTATGGATTGGATTGCATTAGTCTGATACATTATTGAGCCAAATTTGTTTTGTATTTTTAAGAGTTATCATGTATGGTTGTTTCAAATACTATTTTCTAATCAATCATGCACGCAGGAATGATTTTTTTCAGTCGAGGTAGCCATGGCTGAGGAAACGGAGGTAGAGGTAATTGGAAACGAGGCCCAAGAAGGTCGAGGTTCTCCTTACATTTTGATTTTGATTCACAAGATATTGGCCAATTGTTTCAGGTTGGATTTTTCAATTGGATTGGGCGAGGATTAGTCCAACCTAGGCCCGAAAGGCCTTCCTTCAAAGTCCTGCAAGCCCCTGGTATCCTTGTTCCCCCTCACATCTCATTGCAACTCGAGGCTCCTAAAAATGATGGATGGAAGGATATTGTCCACCTGACAGTCTCCCAACATCGTGGCTAGCCCAACTTGTCCTTTCCTACTTCGCCGCCTATTAATCTCATTGTCCAAGTTTCCCCTGATCACTTGCCAGCGCAATCCTCCCATGCTAGCAATAGATTGAAAACTTAGGCCAACCATGCTCTTGACAAAGGAAAATCCACTGCTACCCCTTCCTCATCCTCCAATGGCTCTGCCAAATCCATGTCTTCCTGGATGCATTTGAGGGACGATTGTTCCCACGTAATCAACAAGATTAGGCCTAAAGGCTCTCCACATCCAAAGGCAAATTCAGGAAAATCAAAAGGTGACAAAAGAAATCAAGGAAGGGTTGCATCACAGACTGGGAAATATGGCTTTTGATTTTTTATTTTTACCCATTGTTGATGACAGTTGACTTCAGAAAGTTTTGGACAACATGTTTTATTTTGGATATATGAGTAATATTTTTGAAAATAATTTCAAATTTCATGAGCTAAATTTGCCAAAAGTGAATATGTTGATGGGAGACACAAGGAGACGTGTTTTACTTAACTAATGGTTATGTTATGATTGTTATGAACTAATGGGAGTCACAAGGGGTCCCACCTACTAGTTATTATTTATTTATAACCCTCATTATAATTATTACTCTTCCCCCTAACTAAAGTTAGTTGAGTCTTTTAATTAACTTAACTAATGAGTTGGTTCAACTACTTCAACCAATTCTAATTTGTTTAAAAGAAAAAGGAAAGGGAGGAACAAGAGGAGGATAGAAGCAGAAGCATACTAAGGTTTTCTCTTTGAGTTTATGTTGAGAATAATTCAGTTTTCATTCATTCATTATTCATCACAAGCGTAATTCTCTTTTATGATAGCAGGCTCTTATTGTAGACAACAATTTCAGACACTTGTTTTTCAGAGGTGTTGATCTATCTTTGATAGTCTGTGTAGACTTGTCTGTTTGTGAATTAATTTTCATGACTGACAAAGGCTATTGTGTAGAGTCAAGTGGGCAGCAATATGTGGCAAGCTGATCCAGCTTCTAGAGTTCAGTTTTGGTTTTCTGTCAGAGGTCCTTTTGTATGTTCCATCAGGGATGTCTAAGTTTGACTTTGGTCCAAGATTTTTGTATGAGATTTTGTAAGGAAAATGACTCTTTGGTGAATTGGAATGAAATAAAGGATTGCTTTATGTCTCATCAGTCTTGATTATCATCTTGGTGACTTTAATTGTATCTTTACATTTATTTCAACAACTGATATGTTCATAAAAATAAATAAAAAATAAATTTCCAGCAAGCTATTTATTGAAAAAAGACTAGCCTAAGAACCCGTAATTAATACTTGTGAGTTAGGATGTTAATTTTGTTGGCTATAAATCTAGGGTGACATTCCTCTCTATTTTTCTTTAGCCAATAAGAATATGAAAATGCCTGAGTAATATCATTTCATACCTTTTCCTCAACATTTATTTTGGCGACCATACTGGGGAGATCTTTGATATCTCTCCAGTTAATTTTTATATTCGATTTTCATCGATACATCTTTCTTTTTACGATATTGATTCTTTGATTGCTTTATTTTAATGTATGTTCTTGTTTCAAGGCAGCCCAACATTGAGCTCGGTCTTCAAGACCAGACCAACATTGTTTTGAACCTATTTAACACCATTCTAGAAACTACCAATACCCATGTTGAACTTAACCATTCTTGGGCAGCAATTGAATGAGATATTAGTGCTCAAGAACAATATGAGGCTAGACGTAAAAAACCTAGAAATCAGGAGTAACCTTCCTTTTCTTTAGTTTTGTCCTTTCTTTCATGTCCTTAGACTCTCATGCTTCTAGAAGAAGAAGAGGCTTGTCACCTTAAACCAATCCTATTGCTAAAATAGGAAGATAGAACTTTGTGTTGTCTGCCCAACAAAGTTCTCTAAGGAGGAATATATTTGATTCATCCAATTCACATTTCTTTTCTCCATCTATCATCCACAAGATGGCCTCTAGTGGAGGTTGTGGTGGCACTGCAATTGCTTCATCTTCTTAATATTCATCATCATCAGTGATTGGTAGCTTATATATCCACCATATCCCTGTCCAATCTACAACAAACCCCACCAAAGTAATGAAAAAGTATGGGATTTTTAAGTTCGAAGAAGATGCCACAACCACACTGTGGCATGTGTCCTCCCCTCTTAACCTAGAACCTTTGGCTCGCCCACTTCCAAAGTTTAAAGAGAACTTGCATAAATTTTCAAGAAATAACATTGTCATTACAAACAAACACCTGGTGGCATTTTCTAATGCTTTTCATAACATAGGGGCCAACGACAATGACACTTTCATGCGCTTGTTCGTCAATTCCTTGGAAGGAAAGGTTCCGACCGATTTATTTGATCTTCCTCACAAGATCCTATCTATTAGGGAGGAATTAATCTATTGGTTCCGATCCACTTATGGGAAATACAAAATCCCTGCCGAGGAGTTAAGGGAATACAATAATGTCACCTATAAAGATGGTGAGACTATTAAGTCTTCCAACTTGTGTTTCACCAAATTATACAATCAAATCCCAGAACATATTCACCCCCAAAACCAAGCCACTTTCATGCATTACTACAATGCATTTCCTTCTCCCTACCATCATAGGATTGAAGAAAAGGCCATTGATAATATTGGTTCTATTCTGCATACTTTCTCATAGTATGAAGAACAATTTGAAAGAACTGGTCTTCCCCAGGGAGAATCAGTTAGACAGACAGACAGAAAGAAAGAACTTGAAAGGATTCCACTCATCATTGTGGCTATACCTCTCAAGCGACCCCCATAATACACGCAACCTTTACACCAAGACCAACAAATCAGGGTGAGTAACTCTGCCAATCTCAATGCGACCTCGTGATTGACGCTTGTGTTAGAAGGGCTTCCCAGGACAAAATTTAATAAGTGGATTTAACCGCTCCCTAACTCAAGATTCTATGTTTGTTTGAAACTTTGGAAAGTTATCTTTCACACCTTTTCCAAATCCCTACAACTAATCTAATGTAGTTTGCTACCAGAAAAGATAAAAAATATCTAATCAGTTTTTATAAGCGCTTTATTTTATGGATGGTGTTACTCAAGAGGAAAATGGCGTGAACAATATGTTGTTTTGACCAACTCGAAAATTATGCACAGATATGAAGATGCAATCTTTTCATTTCAATGAAATCTATGCTATGAGAAGGAGAAAACATTTATCATTCCCATATGCACGATGTCCAAAAATATATTAAACTCATCAATATCAAGATTCTCAAGAAATGAGAAAAAGGTACTGAACACCAATGCACGATTCATAATTTAAGATAAAAAAATGCCAAGAATCATGCAATTTCACTACTTGAAATACAAGGATGCCCCCAATCTAATATAAAGCAAGAAATTAAATCTTTTTGTTTCAAAAATTTCACTAAAAGCAATAATGAACTTTCTTAAAACAAAGAAACCCAAACTAAAAGTTCTCTTTTAATGCGAACTATTCAGAAGAAATTTGATCTTTCCCTAAACAATTCTAAAGAAAACACATGCATTGTAATTGAAAGACACTCAAAGAAAGATACTAATCCTTCAAAACCAAACAAAGAAAATATGGATAAAAGCAACTCAAGGAATGTCAAGAAGACTGTAAACAGATCAATATATGCTCCAAAAGTTCAATCCAGTTGTTCAAAGCAAAACTGGGCATCAAAAAATGACAAGACCCAATCCAAAAAAATTTACAAACAAGTTCACAGGCTGGAAGTGTATTATAGTGTTAGAATCAAAGATTCTTGCAAGATGAACAAAGGTTGACTGTGAGGGGTTCTCACTGGACTTAACACCAGGGTGCGAACTCAGGTGTTTCTCGCAAGCCACTAAAGGGTATAGTGCGAGAATGCCTGTAAACAAGAAAAAATTTGAAAAAGGACTAAATTTGAGTGAACTTTCAGATCCAGAGAGTCTAGATGGATCTCCCATAGACTCAGAGACCAGAAAATAAGAAATCAAAGCAAGGGAAACTAGACTAACTAGGAAACAATCCGATCCCCAGTGGAGTCACCAAATTTTGTTATCGGACAAATCGGTAGGTGCAGACACTAACTGATCTCCCTAGATCCACCTAGATCTAGAAAAAAACACACCAGAACATGATGCTTTCCTTAAGTTTTAGATATTGAAATTACTAACTAGAGGGGCATAGGTGACATACCGTTTAAACATCACTTCCTCTCACCATCGCCATCCTAGCTCCGTTCCAACGTTCATACAATGATGATCCTGCAAAAGAATGCAACCAACCAAAGTGATAGCAATAGCATAAACTCAATATAAACCTATGTATGTGATCAAGGAA
>ML795048.1:237265-250501 GCA_009831015.1 Picea engelmannii | reverse complement strand
AACCTATGTATGTGATCAAGGAATCATACAATAAAACACAACAAGCTTTATAGGAAAGAATCATATTACTGTATCATATTAAATGTGAAAGAGAGATTACAACCATAGCCTTGATGTCGTAAGGTCCCTTCCAACTATCCTTCTTTCCCCACACACTTTCACTCCAAGAATTCTGAGAGCACAGATCTGATAATATTCACAATATATCTTGACAAAGTGGCTCATCTAGCCAAGCTAAAAATCTCCAAAGCTCAATCCAATCCAAGCTAATCCCAAAAGCTCCAAAGCTAACCAAAGCTAACTTTCTCCATGAGAACTCCTCTCATTTTATAAGTTGAAGAGGATAAGGTGAGGAGGTTAGGATGATCCCACTAAATCATGAAAGTGAGTAAGATCCAAACCATTCGGATTCCACCTCACCATAGAAGTTTCTCCTTCTAGAAGATTCGAGAAAACGCTTGTTTTTCCCACGTGTAGGCATTCTCGCACCCTGCCTATAGAGAAACCTGTGAACATCTCGCACCCTAGATATGGTGCAACCTGTGAGAATCAGGCATTCTCGCACCCTGCCTATATAGCAACCTGCGAACTTCCTTTTTTACAAAGTTTTTACAAGGGAAAATGCAACTTCTTTTCTCTGGAAAAGTTCTTCTCCCTTCTCTCTTTAGGAACTCAGGCCACTGACCCCTCTGAAGGCAACATATAGGTTTACATCATTAATGGTCATAGGGATGAAAAAAATAATGTGTAACAGTTGGCCTAGATTTCGTAGAGCTAGAGGGTGTCATGGTCGTCAACACTAGGAGCAAGGCCTATGCCCGAAGGAAAAATTTGATCCTCCTCGTAGTTCTTCTAGCCCAAGCTCATCCTCAACTGTTGTTGCGCTCCAGTTTCCTAAAGTGTCTGAAAGTCAAAGAATAACTCCCCCTCTTCCCTCTTCCATATACAATATCTTAAATCAGGTGGCCAAGATCAAAGTTGATGCAACCCTTCTAGACATGGTTGTCGTCCCTGAACAAAAGATGCATCTGAAAAAATTCATGGAAGGAAAAGATTTCATTGTAGCCAATCTTTCCGAAGAGGTAAGTGAAGAGGATTCTTCTTTAAATAAGGTAGGTGTACATAACTTTAGATACCCTGTAAAAAATCCCCCTTTTAATATTTTTGTAAAGATCATGGATAAGATTTCCCATTGTTGCCTCATCAATGGTGGTTCAGGCTCAAGTGTGATGTCAAAGATTATTATGGAAGAGCTAGTCTTGTCTTGTACAAATGAAAATTCCATAATCATGCTCTCCTATAATAGTCTACAACAAACAACCATAGGTGCTATTAACGATGTAACCTTGGTTTTATGTGCTCATCCTGAGATAAAGACAACCCTCAACATTCAGGTGATTGATATGCCTGTAAGAAATTACTCAATTATCTTGGGGAGAGATTGGAAATCCTTAATAGGTGGATACCTCTATCTAGATGGGACACAATTATCCATTCCTCGGAATGGTAAGAATATTATATTCCTTAGAGAGGGAATAATTCCACCCTACATAGAGAGTGTTCCACAATTTAGCGTAATCTATATCGAAGAAGACCTAGGAGTGTATTCTATCTTTGTTGAAGAGGATAATATTCCTTTGGAAAGAATTGATTTAGATAATGATATGTGGCATATGCACTTTGATGGTTCACACTCTAATGAAGGTAACGGGGATAGTATTATCTTGGTTTACCCTGCAGGAAAAATTCATAATCTGTCACACAGGTTGGAGTTTGCTTGTACAAATAATGCCGCTAAATTCAAAGCTTTATTATCAGGCATTGAGAATTCCATTAATATTGGTTGTGGTCACCTTTCATTTTTCAAAAATTCTGAGCTTGTTGTGAACCTAATACGTAAGATATCCTCTCCTAGCAACAAGTTGATGGAATGATACTCCCAAACTGTTTGGGAACTTGTCTCGAACCTTCTATATTTCAACATCACTCATGTTAAGAGGGAGTTTAATTCAATGGATGATTGGTTAGGTGTCTTTGCAGCCTCTCTGAATCAACAAATTTTGCCTCAAAGGCCTTATTGTGGTTTTCAATCTCTACATCATCCATATATTCTTGAAAATGAAAGATCTTCGAAGGCCCTCCCTAATGGTGAGAGAATTTTTGCTTCCATTCAAAATGAACCTCTCAAGCCTGAGGAGATTGTATCCATAGAAAATAATAAGTTTCATGAGGGCTTGAATCCTCTTGAGAGTTCGTTTTAATTTAGTGTTGTAGGCAATAAAAAAAAACAGAAAGAAGAGGAGTTATGAAAGAAGGTGGTTGAAACCATGATGCAGGAGCATCGCAAGGGCATGCAAGCATAGCCAACAGCGAGACAATGCGGAGATAAGAGACAGCTGGAAAAGCACCGAGCACATTTTTTGAAAATGTTTTGAAATATTAATGAATTCATTAAGTGGAGGCATGCTTGTATTATTGTAAAAGGACCTTGAGAGATCTTCTATTGTCCATAGTAGATAGGAGCCTTTATGTGTAATGAATGTAGGTAGATAGAATTTAATTCTAGATTAGACAGTTTTAGAGTGCAAGAGGGAAATGAGATATAGACACCCTCATTGTATAGTTGTAGAAGGATTGTAAAGATAGAGCATAGAGTATAGAGAAGAGAGTAGAGAGATGTAGTTGAAAACACCCATGTACATAGATTTGAATTAATAGAAAGAGCTTCGATTCAAATTCATGGTGTCATATTGTTCTCTTTGTATGCATGTTGAATGTTATGCTCATGGATGTTTACTTTCTTTTATAAATTTTCTTTATATGTTGTGTATATGATTTCATTATTTGTGTTTGAAGTCTGAGAGAGAGTAAGGAATGAGTTTCAATTGTTTCTCTATCTGAGCAAGAGTTCCTACAAGGAGTGCAGTGAAGTTGTCAGCAAGGAGTGCGTTGACAAGAGTTCAGAGTTTTATCTCTGAAAGCTCAGGAGGGTTAACGGTGTTCTCATTCTCGCAGAAGTGCAAGTTGAGCACATGAGCCATGCAAGGTGTGTGTAGGCCGAGTAAAGTCTTAGAGTTTGCAAACCTGAGAAATTGTTGAAGGACTACTACTGCAGGGAGTGCGCAGAGTCGAAGGACTTCAATTCTTTGAAGTAATTGAAGAATTCGCCACAAGGAGTGCGTGCAAGAGTCTTCTTTAAGACTCGGAGTTGGAGAAATCGCAGGAGGGATAGGGTCTTTGCAGTTGTTGAAGAAAATCACAGAAGGTTTGTGCCTTGAGGCATTGAAAGGAGGCATAGAAATTTTTCATTGCAGGCGGGTAAATTCCGTGGAGAAATACTTGGTTAAAATTCACAGGAATTGTCCAGGAAGAAACAGACAGTCGGAATTCTTTGATAAGAATTCGCAAAGTCACAAGAGCCATCAGATATTGCAGAGAAGTAGGAACATTACGAGGAGATTTCCTCAAGCATAAGCTCAGAAGAAATCAAGGCCATAGGATCCAAGTCAGCCAGGGTTGTTGGATCGCTCACGAAATCTCATTTCAGGGTTTCGTGAGTTGAAGGGTCGAAGGTTTTGCATCAAGGTTCACGAAGTCGCGAAAGGTGAGTAGTGAAGTGGCAAGTGGATCAGAGTCATCCATCCGAGGAGGACAGGTGGTAGAGATATAGAGATCTCACGAACTCGCAGGTTCGTGAGGCAAGAGCCCAAAGGTTGGGTACTCTAGGTTGCTAGAGGCAAAGTCCCAAAAGGGCGAGAAGTTTCATTGTGGGACCGTGTGGACGACGTGTCAAAATTCGGTAGTTCAGTGCTTAGGTACATTGATGATTTTGGGATCTCGGCACTTCGGGTGTCGTGATATAAAGGAGACAACACTTCAGGGAGAAAAGTGGCGAAGTGCGAAGTGGAGCGTAAGGGACACGTGGCAGAATTGCAAGGTGGGCCCGTGGAATAGGTAGGCACACATGCGTTGTTTATTGAAGAGAGTCAACACCCTGTTGAATTTTTGTGTCTCAGGGGTTTGTCAGATAAGGGGATGAAATTCCAACCTTTCGACTTGTGAAGTGGTGAAAGGCAAGAAGTGCTAGTGGGAAGCCTAGCCAGTGGTCACGCGCAGAGGGCGCTGACAAGGGAAGGAGTTATACCCATATCGTGATATTGGATATCGCGAGATTGGACAGGAATGGTCGAGAGTCTCGACTCACGAACTCACGAGAGGCGAGCTGTGACAAGTGCCTTTCAGTTCAGGCCTTGGTCATAGCTGGTGCTCACGTGGAGAAGGGGGAGCTTGTACCTAGTGTCGCTCACACCAAGGAAGCTTCTGAAAGGACCTGTGGATCAAAAGAAAGAAGATTCAAGCATGGAATTGAAAGAGCCGATACGGCTCAAAGGGAAACAAAGAACGATCCTGTAAGAGGATCCTCGACCTGAGGGCCGAGTGGGTCTGCACCATCTGGTATCAGAGCCTAATTCTTATTTGTATATTTCAGGAAAGAAAAGAGAGAAGGAATTTCATCCATGCCATTGAGGAGAAGAGACAGGAAAACACCCGATCTACCAGAGGAAAGGGAAATGCCAGAAGGAAGAGGCAAGCAGGTGCAGAATCCAGATGTGGAAAGCGATCTGCATGACATTCGCGCCAGAATCCTGAATGTGGAAATAAAACAAAGGCACACAACTGATATTGGAGATGTTAGTGAGTCTGAAAGAGAAGATGACGCTGGACATGAAGAACAAGAAATTGCAGCAGAAGATGCAACAAATGAACGCTTGATTAGAGTTGTTGCAAGAATGAGTGCAAGAGCCAAAATGGACATTCTAGTTTATGAGGGAAACTTGGATCTTGAAGAGCTTCTAGACTGGATTAGAGCTCTGGACACCTATTTTCACTATGAAGATGTCGAAGAAGACAAGAAGGTCAAACATGTTGTCACGAGACTTAAAGGACATGGAGCATTGTGGTGGGATGAACTGCAAGCTGACAGACGCTACCAAGGTAATCAGAAAATCAAGAGTTGGGATCAGATGATTGCAAAGATGAAAGCGAAATTCATTCCTAGGGATTATCAAATTTCTCTATTTCGAAGAATGCAAAATTTGAAACAGAAGTTGATGTCATTGAAGGAGTAAACTGAAGAGTTCTACAGGCTGAACATCAGAGAAGGTCATCGTGAAAGTAATGATGAAAAGATTGCCAGGTATATGAATTGACCGAGATATGAAATTCAGGATGAGATGAGCATGATGACCATTTGAATGGTGGAAGATTCTTATCAAATGGCTCTAAAGGCGGAAGAGAAGCTGAGCTGAAAAAAAGGTCAAAGAGGCCAAGGCAGAAGTCAAGCCAGGGGAAAATCAGTCATCCAAGGTAGAAATCATAAGACTAAGGAAAAATGGAAGAAACCTTAGATTGAGAGAGGTGGAAGCTCACAGAAAGGGAAATATGCTGGACAAAGAAGGCAGTATGATGATTAGAGAGGAGAGTATGTTGATAACAACATTTTTCCTCATACTAGAGGTAGAGGAAGAGGAAGAGGTGGAGTGATAAAATGCTTCACATGCGGAAAGGTCAGAGACAAGTCTTATGAATGTCCAGACAAGAAGAAAGAGGAAGGAGAGACTCACATTGCCGAAGCATAGAGGCGAAATGTTGAGGAAGAGGATGTTGAAGGCTGAAGATCGTTGACGATGCGAAAAGTTATTTTGACACCAGAGAAGGAGGTGGAGAGTTCGGTCCAAAGGAACAAACTTTTTCGAACTGCGTGCAAGACCAAAGACAGGGTATGAAAAGTCATTGTGGATAGTGGTAGCACAGATAATTTTGTTTCAACAGAGATGGTATAAAAACTGGAGCTAGAGACGATTGATCATCCAAGTCCATACAGAGTTTCGTGGCTACAAAAAGGACATCAGGTAAATGTCACTAAGCAATGTTTAGTTGAGTTTAAAATAGGAAGGTATAAAGATGAAATACTCTGTGATGTTATTCCCATGGATGTTTGTCATCTATTGTTGGGGAGACCATGGCAATATGACAGAAATGTGATTCATGATGGGAAGAAGAACACACACACACCCTAGAGAAGAATGGGAGAACTCGCATGTTGCTTCCAATTAAAGATAAGGAGGTGAAACCTGAAGTAAGCAACATTGTACTTCTCATGAGTGGGAAGGAACTTCTTACAGAGGTTAAGAAGAAGGAGGAACCACAATTCATTGTGGTCAGGAAGCCAAAGATTGTTTTAACCAGCACAAGGGTAGATGATTTACTAGAAGATGTTCAGGAACGGTTGGAAGAGTTTGCTGACATAGTAATAGACGAACTACCTCGTTCATTGCCACCGATTAGAAGTATAATTCATCAAATTGATCTCATACCTGGAGCTAGTTTGCCAAAAAAGAAACGTATAGATTGACACTGCAAGAGAATGAAGAGGTCAAAAGACAAGTCCAAGATTTGTTGGACAAAGGTTTGGTCAGAGAAAGCTTGAGTCCGTGTGTTGTTCTAATAGTATTCAATCCAAAGAAATATGGAGGCTAGAGGATGTGTACTGACTCGAGGGAAATCAACAAAATAACTATCAGGTACAGATTTCCATTGCCAAGGATGGATGATCTGATGGATTTCTTGAGTGGGGCCAATTTTTTTTCAAAGATTGATTTGAAAAGTGGTTATCACCAAATCCGCATGAGGGAAGGTGACGAATGGAAGACAACATTCAAAACCAATGAAGGGTTGTATGAATGGCTTGTCATGCCATTTGGTTTAACAAACACGCCAAGTACCTTCATAAGATTGATGAAAGAAGTCTTGAAGGAGTTCATCGGAAAATTTGTCAATGTGTATCTTGATGACATACTGATTTTCAGTAAAACAAAGGCAGAGCATCTGAAACATTTGGCTACAATGATGAAGAGGCTACAACAAGAAGAGTTGCTGATAAATATGAAGAAATCCTCATTCATGAAGACAGAGCTCGTTTATTTGGGGTTTGTTATTTCTGCAGATAAGTTGAGGATGGATCCATATAAGGTGGAGGTAATTAAGAATTGGCCATCACCGAAGAGTATATTTGAGGTGAGAAGTTTTCACGGATTGGCTAGTTTCTATAGAAAATTCATCAGGAATTTCAGTGGAATTAGTGCACCAATGATGGACACAGTGAACAAGAGACACAAATCTTTTCACTGGATGGAAGAGGCTAAGAAAATCTTCAATTTGCTGAAAAGAAAAATCACGGAACAACCAATTTTGGTGTTGCCGGATTTCAAAAACAAATTTAAGGTAAAATGTGATGCAAGTGGATTTGCAATAGGGGCAGTCTTGAGCCAAGAAGACAGGCCGATAACATATTTAAGACAGAAGTTGAATGAAGCCAAGATAAAATACTCCACGTATGACAAAGAGTTCTATGCTAGTATTCAGGCATTGAAGAAGTGGAGGCATTACTTAATTCCTAAGGAGTTTGTCTTGTATAGTGATAATCATGCATTGCAATTTGTGACTCAATAGGAGAAGTTGAATCAAAGACATAATAAATGGGTTGAATATATGCAAAATTTCACTTTTGTGATTAAACATATTTCTGGAACTGGTAACAAAGTTGTTGATGCTTTGAGTAGGAAATGCTTGTTGTTGCAGGAGTTCAGAGTCAAAACATTGGGTTTTGATGATCTCAAGGACATGTACAGAGATGATCTGGATTTTAAAGACATGTATGAAGCAGCTGGGAATACAATTCTTAGGGATAGAAGGCAATGGGAAGAATACATGATCCATGAAGGATTACTATTTAAAGGTAATCAACTTTGTATTCCAAAATTCTCCATGAGGGAGAATTTGTTGAAGGAGAAACATAGTGGAGGATTGCCCGAACATTTCGGTCATTACAAGACGTTCGCAAAGTTGAATGAGTCATATTTTTGGCCAGGAATGTGAGCAGACGTCAAAAGATTTGTAGACAGATGTATAATTTGTCAGCATTCAAAAGGAAAGAGACATAATGCAAGCTTATATCAGCCGCTACCCATACTTGACAGGCCATGGGATGCAGTTAGCATGGAATTCATATTGGGGTTGCCAAGAACATAAAGAGGGTTTGACTCAATCTTTGTGGTAGTGGATAGATTTTCCAAAATGGCACATTTCATTCCATGTCAGAAAACGAATGACACAACTCACATTGCGAACCTGTTTTTCAAATAATTCATTCGACTTCACAGCTTACCAAGGAGCATAGTTTCAGATCGAGACACTAAGTTTGTAGGACACTTATGGAGAACCTTATGGAAGAAGTTGGGAATAAACTTGTCATTTAGTTCAACTTTTCATCCTCAGATGGATGGACAGACAGAAGTCGTGAACAAGAGTTTGGTAGACTTTCTGAGGATCTTGGTGACAGAATACCACAGTCAGTGGGACAACATATTACCATAGGCAAAGTTTTCTTACAATGATTCAATTAATAAGAGCACAGGACATAGTCCATTTCAAATTGTTTATGGCATGCAGCCGAGCGGAATTTCTAAGCTGAGGGATTCAGAACAAATTGAGACTAGGAGTGCTAGTGCAGAAGATTTCGCAGAGGCGATGAAGGAACTTCACAGCCAGGTGAAGGAACGATTGCAGAGTTTGAGCCAAGAATATAAGCCGAGAGCAGATCAACACAGGAGACAACTTCAATTCGAAGTTGGTGATTTGATACTTGCACATTTGAGAAAGGAAAGGTTCCCGAGTGGAACATATAATAAACTGAAGATGAAGAAAATCGAACCATGTAAGGTCTTGAATAAATTTGGGGTGAATGCATATGATATTGAATTACCCAATGGGATCGGAGTTTCTCCGATATTCAATGTCTCATATTTGTACCCATACAAAGTTGGAGCAGAAGCAGGTAGTGAACAACCAGAGATTTAGTGGAAAAAATAGATGCGAGTTGCGGAGAAGCCACAGATGGAGTGCATACTGGACAAAAGAGTTGGTAAGAGGACCAGGCGAAAGCAATACTTTTAATACTTGATCAAGTGGAAGGGCCATCCAGTTGAAGATGCCAGCTGGGAGAATGACGCAGAAATTCAGAAGCATGGACAGACCGGGGGCGAGCTCATGGACATGCACCCATGAAAATTTTCAAGCGAGGGAGTATGATGCAGGAGCATCGCAAGGGCGTGAAAGCATAGCCAGCAGTGAGACAATGCAGAGATAAGAGATAGTTGGAAAAGCACCGAGCACATTTTTTGAAAATGTTTTGAAATATTAATGAAGGCATTAAGTGGAGGCATGCTTGTATTATTGTAAAAGGACCTTGAGCGATCCTCTCTCGTCCATAGTAGATAGGAGCCTTTATGTGTAATGAATGTAGGTAGATAGAATTTAATTCTAGATTAGACAGTTTTAGAGTGCAAGAGGGAAACGGGATATAGACACCTTCATTGTATAGTTGTAGAAGGATTGTCAAGATAGAGCATAGAGTATAGAGAAGAGAGTAGAGAGTTGTAGTTGAAAACACCCATGTACAGAGATTTGAATTAATAGAAAGAGCTTCAATTCAAATTCATGGTGTCGTATTGTTCTTTGTGTATGCATGTGGAATGTTATGCTCATGGATGTTTACTTTCTTTTATAAATTTTCTTTATATGTTGTGTATATGATTTCATGCTTTGTGTTTGAAGTCTAAGAGAGAGTAAGGAATGAGTTTCAATTATTTCTCTATCTGAGCAAGAGTTCCTACAAGGAGTGCAGTGAAGTTGTCCGCAAGGAGTGCGTTGACAAGAGTTCAGAGTTTTATATTTGAAAGCTCAAGAGGGTTAACGTTGTTCTCATTCTCGCAGAAGTGAAAGTTGAGCACATGAGCCATGCAAGGTGTGTGTAGGCCGAGTAAAGTCTTAGAGTTTGCAAACCTGAGAAATTGTTTAAGGACTACTACTGCAGGGAGTGTGCAGAGTCGAAGGACTTCAATTCTTTGAAGTAATTGAAGAATTCGCCACAAGGAGTGCATGCGGGAGTCTTCTTTAAGACTCGGAGTTGGAGAAATCTCAGGAGGGATAGGGTCTTCGTAGTTGTTGAATAAAATCATAGAAGGTTGGTGCCTTGAGGCATTGAAAGGAGGCGTAGCAAGTTTGCATTGCAGGTGGTTAAGTTCCGTGGAGAAATACTTGGTTAAAATTCGCAGGAATTGTCCAGGAAGAAACAGACCGTCAAAATTCTTTGAGAAGAATTCGCAAAGTCACAAGAGCTGTCAGATATTGTTGAGAAGCAGGAATGTTACGATGATATTTCCTCGAGCATAATCTCAGAAGAAATCAAGGCTGTAGGATCCAAGTCAGCCAGGGCTGCTGGATCGCTCACGAGATCTCATTTCAGGGTTTCGTGAGTTGAAGGGTCGAAGGTTTTGCATCAAGGTTCGCGAAGTCGCGAAAGGTGAGTAGTGAAGTGGCAAGTGGATCAGAGTCATCCATCCGAGGAGGACAGGTGGCAGAGATCTAGAGATCTCACGAACTCGGAGGTTCGCGAGGCGAGAGCCCAAAGGTTGGGTACTCTAGGTTGCTAGAGGCGAAGTCCCAAAAGGGCGAGAAGTTTCATTGTGGGACCGTGTGAACGACGTGTCAAAATTCGGTAGTTCAACGCTTAGGTACATTGAGTATTTTGGGATCTCGACACTTCGGGTGTCGTGATATAAAGGAGACAACACTTCAGGGAGAAAAGTGGTGAAGTGAGAAGTGGAGCGTAAGGGACACGTGGCAGAATCGCAAGGTGGACCCGTGGAATAGGCAGACGCACATGCGTTGTTTATTGAAGAGAGTCAACACCCCATTGAATTTTTGTGTCTCGGGGGTTCGTAAGATAAGGGGATGAAATTCCAACCTTTCGACTTGCAAAGTGGCGAAAGGCGAGAAGCGCTAGTGGGAATCCTAGCCGGTGGTCACGCGCGGAGGGCGCTGACAAGGGAAGGAGTTATACCCATCTCGCGATCTCAGATATCGCGATATTGGACAGGAATGGTCAAGAGTCTCGACTCACGAACTCACGAGAGGCGAGTTGTGACAAGCGCCTTTCAGTTTAGGCCTTGGTCATAGTCGGTGCTCACACGGAGAAGGGGGAGCTTGTACCTAGTGCCGTTCACACCAGGGAAGCTTCTGAAAGGACCTGTGGATCAAAAGAAAGAAGATTCAAGAAGAGAATTAAAAGAGTCGATCTGGCTCAACGGGAAACAAAGAACGATCCTGTAAGAGGATCCTCGACCTGAGGGCCAAGTGGGTCTGCACCATCTGGTATCAGAGCCTAATTCTTATTTGTATATTTCAGGCAAGAAAAGTGAGAAGGAATTTCAGCCATGCCATTGAGGAGAAGAGATAGGCAAACACCCGATCTGCCAGAGGAAAGGGAAATGCCAGAAGGAAGGGGAAAGCAGGTGCAGAATCCAGAAGTGGAAAGCGATCTGCATGACATTCGTGCCATAATCGTGAATGTGGAAATAAAACAAAGGCACACAGCTGATATTGGAGATGTTAGTGAGTCTGAAAGAGAAGATGACGTTGGACATGAAGAAGAAGAAATTGCAGAAAATGAACGCTTGATTAGAGTTGTTGCAAGAATGAGTGCAAGAGCCAAAATGGACATTCTAGTTTATGAGGGAAACTTGGATGTTGAAGAGCTTCTAGACTGGATTAGATCTCTGGACACCTATTTTGACTATGAAGATGTCGAAGAAGACAAGAAGGTCAAACATGTTGTCACGAGACTTAAAGGACATGCAACATTGTGGTGGGATGAACTGCAAGCTGACAGACATTGCCAAGGTAAGCAGAAAATCAAGAGTTGGGATCAGATGATTGCAAAGATGAAAGCGAAATTCATTCCCAGGGATTATCAAATTTATCTTTTTCGAAGAATGCAAAATTTGAGACAGAAGCTGATGTCAATGAAGGAGTACACTGAAGAGTTCTACAGGCTAAACATCAGAGAAGGTCATGGGTAAAGTAATGATGAAAAGTTTGCCAGGTATATGAATGGCTTGAGATACGAAATTCAGGATGAGATAAGCATGATGACCATTTGAATGGTGGAAGATGCTTATCAAATGGCTCCAAAGGTGGAACAGAAGCTGAGCTGAAAACAAGGTCAAAGAGGCCAAGGCAGATGTCAAGCCAGGGGAAAATCAATCATCCAAGATAGAAATCATAAGCCTAAGGAAAAATGGAAGAAACCTTAGATTGAGAGTGGTGGAAGCTCTCAGAAATGGAAATATGCTGGACAGAGAAGGCAGTATGTTGATCAGAGAGGAGAGTATGTTGATAACAACATTTTTCCTCATACTAGAGGTAGAGGAAGAGGAAGAGGTGGAGTGATAAGATGCTTCACATGCGGAAAGGTCGGACACAAGTCTTATGAATGTCCAGACAAGAAGAAAGAGGAAGGAGAGACTCACATTGCCGAAGCACAGAGGAGAAATGTTGAGGTAGAGGATGCTGAAGGCTGAAGATCATTGATGATGCAAAAAGTTCTTTTGACACCGGAGAAGGAGGTGGAGAGTTCGGTCCAAAGGAACAAAATTTTTCGGACTACGTGCAAGACCAAAGACAGGGTATGCAAAGTCATTGTGGATAGTGGTAACACAAATAATTTTGTTTCAACAGAGTTGGTAGAAAAACTGGAGCTGGAGATGATTGATCATCCAAGTCCATACAAAGTTTCGTGGCTACAAAAAGGACATCAGGTGAATGTCACTAAGCAATGTTTAGTTGAGTTTAAAATAGGAAGGTATAAAGATGAAATACTTTGTCATGTTATTCCCATGGATGTTTGTCATCTATTGTTGGGGAGACCATGGCAATATGACAAAAATGTGATTCATGATGGGAAGAAGAACACATACACCCTAGAGAAGAATGGGAGAACTCACATGTTGCTTCCAATTAAAGATAAGGAGGTGAAACTTGAATTAAGCAACACTGTACTTCTCATGAGTGGGAAGGAACTTCTTACAGAGGTTAATAAGTGATGCAGGAGCATCTACACGTCATCAAGCGAGCCCGCGCGCACGGAGAAAGAACCTACAGCCGGACAGTGCCAGCGCGCACATTTTTAAAATGCTTTGGAGATTGTTGCGCCGTCGTTTGGATGAGGCATTCAAAGCCAAGTGCGGTTGTATTGTATTAGTAGATAGGAAGGCATTTATGTGAATTAATGTTGTTAGATAGAAATTAACTGTAGATTAGACAGTTTTAGCTTTC